>JABJVR010017161.1:0-40968 GCA_025773905.1 Chitala chitala | reverse complement strand
GTTAGGGTAGAATAATCTAATGGAAACCTCAATATTAGTGTTTAGTGCTGCACGAGTTTATTTGAATCATCTCCCCTTTCAAAATAAAGAGTAAAATTCATAATGAAGCCGTTTTATTTGCTTCAAGCTTTACATGACTGACAGTGTACAGCACAATGAAGCAACGATTGTTACAATAAATACAAGTCAATGTTTGTATGTACAGTATAAAGTGAAGTTTACTTCAGGAGCATTTTCCATGAAACCTCTGTCACAGCCATGATTTGTCCCTTCAGGAACTTCTCTCTGAGCACTGAGTAATGTGGGAGAATACTGTATTTTACAAAATGGCACATTTCTGCAAAACATACCTTTATGTATATCTTCGTTAGACTACTTCTAGGACAGGGTTCTCAATGTTACATTTGTATACCACACTGTCTAATATACTCTGAAATGCTTTAATGACCCACTTATTACTATTTGTTGAAGACAAAGCAGATAGAGACATTTTATACCTCTCCGATTCCCTTTCGGTTAATGCTACATATTAAAAATGCAAAAAAAAAAAAAACATTTGATGCATTTACTGTCATAGTAATATCACCAAATACTTTACAAAATCAAAACAATCTACCATGACAAAGCAGTGATAACCTAAAGACTTTATATTACTATTACTAAATAGACAGGCCTTCTATAGTATGAATTAATAAAATTAAAAGAACATTAAAAAAAAAAAAAAATCTGGACTTAAACATTCTATTGTGTTGGGTAACTCCAGATACCATTTATTATGTGCCAAAAAGACTGACAATGCACCCCTTTAAAACAAAAGCCAAAACAAAGAGGTGATGTCCACAGAAAGGAAGGAAGAGTGCAAAAGCGCTAGACTTATAGGAAGTAGGGCGTGGTTGTCCTGGGGGGAATGACCCGCTCAGAGTCTGGCACGGCGCGGAACAGTTTGGGCTCCCGCGTGCTCGCGTCCTTAAACACCATGATGGAGGCGATGTTCCCACAGCGGTAGCAGTAGTTGGGCGCCGACCACACCGTCACCAGCTTCTCGTCAAACATGAACTTGTAGCCTTCGTGGACAAGCTGGTGTGCACGGCAGATCAGTTTCAGGTTGTTGATGTGGACAAACTGTTGGGGGGAGAGAAAAGAACCAACACAGTCCAGTAGAGCAGAAACAGGATGAGGGAGCATTAAACCAGGCCTTGCAGGTAACATCCATAGAGAGAGAAGTTAAAGGCATCGTTGTTACCATCATGCAATCTTTAAAGACCCACTATGAATTTGCAACATGAGCAGAATGGAAAACACCACAGTAAAATAGAAGAGAAAACAGCACAGAAGCATGGTCATGTGGTCTGTGTGGTGGTTTTGCGTTACCTCGTTGGTGACCTTGGCACCAAAAAGCCAGCCGGCTCCTCTGGGGCTCACGGCCCACGTATCCACGTCCTCTGGGTCTGACCACACCAGGTCACAGAAAGCACCCTTATGCGGGATCTCTTGGTTCCTCTCAATGGTCCGGATCTGGTCCAGGGTCTTGATGTCAGGAGAGAGCCCACCGTGCACACACAGAATCTGCTCATCCAACAGCTGCATCAAAAGGAGACATAGTTGTCAGAATTCCAAAACTACAGTCAGAGACAGGAAAAAGAAGTCAAAGGAATAATAGGGATCTGGACCTAGTCCACTCAATGGTCAATAATCTATCTGGTGACCCTATGCCTACAGCTCATGGATCTCCACCCATTACTGGTGCTGAAGGATTGGAGCAGAACCTGAGCTGTGGTCCCTTCCACCTCTTAAACTGACCAGTTAAATTAACTCTCCCCAAAAAGTGGCCCTACTCTGTCAGCTGTCAGCTGTCATTACAGAAACTGATTTACACACCTGGCAAACTGACAAACTTGAGCATCACATCAGTGTCGAGTAGAGATACTTAAGCAATCATTAACATCCTAAACCACAGTTTACTTAAACAGGCAGAATACAGACATCAGATGGACTCACAGCCGCCACAGTTAGCATGTCAAACACCTTCGTACAGTATCGCCAAGCATTAGCATTTCCATACTTGGTTTGGCACTCATCTGGAAGACAGGAACAGCGTTTTATTTCTAAGGGAAGTTTCCATTTGTAAAATAAAAACATTTCTTACATCTCATTATTTTGTAAGATAATTCATGCAATGTCTGGAAATATGATCAAATTATGTGTGCAATATATATACGACAGCATGAGAAATTAACAATAACAGTACAATTCAGTTTAAGTGAAATTATTTAATACGTTTTGCAAAGCATATTGCTTGAGTTTCAGTGGATATGAAAAAGTATATGAATGCACAGCATCTTTCACTGATGCAAATGTGAAAGTCCATACTAGAATCATTAAGCATACACCACACCCTTGCTCTGTACACATGTTGGTTTTTTTGTGCCCCCCCCCACAAAGTAATTGTAGTTGTTCAGTTTGTCATCATTACTCTCTGACTGCAGCCCTGCAACACATCACATTTCCTTAATACACAACGTTTTGTAGTGTACAGGCCCCTGAAAAAGCAAGTTTTCAGGTGAGCGAAGGCAGCTGACCGTAAAAGCCGTACACCTGCGTGATCTGCCGGCTCTCGTGATTGCCCCGCAGCAGCGTGATCCTGTCTGGCCACTTGGCCTTCAGAGCGAGTAGATAGGTGAACGTCTCCAGGCTGTAATATCCCCGGTCGACAAAGTCGCCCTGTGTAATGCATACAGAAGGTTTATACCTCACTGTGCAGCATATGGTAGCATGTATAAAAAACAGCAAACCACAGAACAAAAGGCAAGAATTAAAGTAACAAGCACAGTTTTTTCTAAACCGATAATCCAATCCTAGGTTGTGGAATCTTGTTTGAAGACACTCATTTTAGAAGCTCCTGTACACCCTGGATTTGACTACCAAAGCAGTACTTCACAAGCATGCCCCCTGGTCTACATATCTTTTTTTTTTAATGCAAGCAGAGGCATTCATAAAAACTGAGGAACAAAAATATCACACAAATAAACAGCACTGGCAGTTATACCCACAACTCTGAAAAGGTGTCACAACAAAGATACTCAAAACATAGAATTACAGCACAGAGTGCATGTCAAGGGCTTTCATATTCCATTCTTACCATAAAGATATAGTTTGTATCTGGTACCTGTCCACCAGTTCTGAAAAGTTCACACAGGTCATAAAACTGAAAGTAATGACAGGAAACAGAAACATTAAGGACACATTATAACGGTGTTACAACGTCATTACACTACAAAGAGAAGGGAAGCGAGTTGATAAAACGACTACAGTAAGCACTGCCCACACACCAATACAAAGATAAGGACGATAGTACCAATAAAGGTGGAAAGACTGCCCACCTGTCCGTGTATGTCTCCACACACTGTGACTGGGGTAGACACTGGCTGTACATTTGATTCCTCCAGAAGGAGATCACACACGTAATCACACAATCGCTGCAAATGAAATGACACTTCAACACACACGCAATAGTTTCACTGTTCAGTACTGTTGATTTCAAATTAATGTGCGACTTTTTCGTCTGCCTGTACGCAGGTGCAATCGCAGTGCGCTTTAAAATAAGACACCAACAAAAACACAGGACTAGAATGCTTGTTATTGCTAACTACGCTGCTACACATGAGATCAAATAAAACGTTCAATTTATATTGAAAGCAATTATAAACTTGGGGAATGATAAATCGATATACTGCAGTACGATTTCAACAGGGCCAATGCTCACATATCGCAGCAAACAAAACCAGAAGCGACATCGCATGGCAACATGGAAATATAATAAACTAGGAAATTGCTGTTTATGAAATTATGTGGTTAGTTATTATATCAGTATCTGTTTAAATTAACGTCGAATTCGTCCCCTTTACAATGACACCCTACCGATTTTTTGAAGACAGCCTTATTCTGCATAAAACATAATACGGGGCTCATACTGACCTTTAAATCGTTTTCAGGAAGGTATTTACACTCTCTCGCTATTTCTACATATTTATCCAAGTCTAAAGGCGCCATGGCAGCGACTGCGGCAGCGAGTGCCAACGACGTCGACGTCACGGAAAACCGCGTGACGTAACTTCCGCTTTGTTAGCTCGATCTGAGTTAAACGTGTGTAATTAAATAGTCGCGTTTTACGTTGTTAAGAACGTAACTGCTTCTGCGTTTGAACATGAATGGGTTTTATGTGCTTTTTAAACCTAGAACCTATTTGTTAAGACGTCATCTGATTTCAACAAAGTATACACGAAGTGATCTGTGGCTTCGGTAAAAATTTGTGACCAAGAAAAGTACGGGACATCTGTAACTGAAAGTGAAACAATGGTTGACGTGTTATTGTGTGTTGCTATGGTGATTACCTGTTTATGTTTTATCGACGTGTAACAACACGTTAGCCTTACACGTTATCGGGTTGCTTATAGTGCGATAAGGTGGCTATACATCCGGTTTCTCAATATATATACATACTGTATATATATTTTTTTTCCCAAACGTTTCCTTCAGTCGTAAAATAAACGGTGGTAACGGAATTCCATATCTAATCTGTACAGTATTTTTGTATGTATACAATACAAGAATCAAGTACAATTTTGCGATGTTTTCCTATTTAAATATTTGAATTGAATTATACCTAAGAAATCATCTGAACGAAAATGATTTAATTATTATTCAGGCCCGATATTGTGTAGTTACTAAAGTGACGACTAGGAATTCTTGCATGTCATTGGCAAGCGCAAAGACATGTCAGTGAATTTTCTTATTTTTCTTTTCGTTTTGGCGGTGTTATTCCTGTTCTTCTGAATACGAATTTGGAGTTTTTAGTATAAATGCGTCCAAGAGACGTTTAGACAGCAAGAAGAGGGCTCAGAGTACCACATTTTGTTAGGAAATAATGGTTTAAAAGGGATTTTACAAGTCCACGCTATTGTATAATTGCAATACAGTTACAAAAAAAAAGATTGCTGTACCAGTAGTTTTTTTATGACATCCACACACATGTTGTGCAAAGGAATCCCCTGAGAATATGCAAATCCGATTTTTTTGCCATCAGGGTAAGGTGGATGTCCAGGGGGCTTATATGCTAAAGCCAGATGCAAAAAGTAATAATAATAATAATAATAATATTCAAATAAATACGTCGATAAAACATAATATTAGGGAGAGGGGCCTCCGAGACTTAACACCTTGGCAGAACCATTTATATAGGCATAAATTATATAAACAGCTGGTTTGGGCCCAGAGGCCCCAGACTTTCGGGGTACCCTGTGTGATTTTTCTCCCCTTGTGAAGGCAGTCTGTGAATACATAGGTTGGTGAAAGGTTTGTGTCCGTGGTCATATCAATCAGTGAGTTCTGCTGGGCATGTGACTTCTGATTATTATGCACAGCTTGTTACGAAAAGCTTTTCCAAATGTTACATTTCAGGAGCACTACAATGAACGCCTAAACAGGATACAACGTTTCAAGTATAACAGACATAAACTAGGTTAGTGCTTCCACCAGTTCTCTTGTTTTTCCCTTTAAGAGAACATTAATTGCTTCGAGAAAAAATAATTCAAATGTTAAAATTTTTAGTTATATCTTGTACAATTCAACTAAATAATCTCAATTCTTTTTTAAAAATACATAATCGTCACTTTTCTTATTTTTTGTGCGATTACCTTGGTTTACGTCACGCGTCAATCACCACACCACAAGGTGGCGGCCGTGGGCTAAAATTGATGCCTCGTTCCGATGGTAACAAAACTGTTGTACGTTATATTTTTCTGTTTTGTTCACAAGTATTGAAATGGAACTGCAATATTTTTTATACATAAGTTAATTTTTTCAAATAAAACAAAAGATCATTCTAGAAAATTGGTGTCGTTTCAGTTTTGAAAACTTGAAATCACTTTAATATTTTTTCCATATCTTGAGAAAAACGACAACTTGACAGTAAATTGTACTGTGTCATTCCAGACTGTATAATTTAATGCAAATCATTTAATTTTACAACATCTAGTTTTGCTAAATGTTTGTGATTTATTTTTTCCTCTCTGTTACAGACATGTGCATTATTAAATAAAACATTTATAAATACAAATATTTGGTAAATGGTAAATATATGAAACGTACGTAATGGGTGAAAGATCATTCGATGCATTATTTTACATTATTGGTAAAATTTAAAATGGGAACAGGGTTGAAGCCCTAGTTACCATAGTAATAGTACTGACGCTGATTTTGCTGTTTAGTGTTACTAAGTGAAATTTCTGCATGTCTACTGCTGTGATAGCGCCTTTGCTTTTCTTCTGCACTTAATGGAATTCTACTTACTTAACTGCTTTAATTTTATTATGAATTATTTAATTTTATTAATACATATTAATATTTTTCATACCAACGTATTGGTGTTGTGTGCAAAAACATTTTGAGTGTCTCAATCGGGTAAAGCAGCAACCACTATGTTCTACGAAGATACTTAATGTAACCAATTGTTTGGTACCCGCACTTCCGCAGAAGATTACACAGTGTCAGTGCTAGTTTTCATGCGCTGGCATATTTAGCATTGACTATCAATGGTTTGTGCATTGGTCAGATGGCCAATCGAAAGCAACTGTGGACGGGGTAGGAAGAAAAAGAATAAGGCCTCCCTTTAAGCGCTTGAAGCTGTCGACTCCGCCCATCTGTTTCGTTATTGGTGTAACACAATGCCAATCATTTGCACAACTCGTTAGAAGGCGTACGTGTGTGCAAGTGTAGTAGAGTAGTCCGGCTGCCGTTCGCATATTGCAAGTAACCCTGAAGAACCGGCACCACGGACAGCTTACAGGAACGCTGTTTGGGGAACAAGTTTTTCTGACTGGTAACAGGAAGGAAAAAGCTGGAGAGTAACACAATCAAAAAGCTGCTCGATAAGGACCAGTTTGTTGGGGGCTGGATGGAGAGTTAGTGGTAGCATGAAGTGCACATCCTTAATGATGTTTGTATATCTATCTCTGGAATTACTTTTAATTGCTTTTATTGGTCTGTGTGAGGCTGCACCTCGCGTCAGAGGAAGGGATGCACCTACAGTTGGAAATGACTTCTTTTCTGTACTCGGGTCGACAATGAAACCATTGAATTCAACTACCATGCCTAACCACTTACCGGAGGAGAGGTTTAGAGGGACCCCACGCTCTGCGCTGACGCCGGCACCAGCAGGCATATCTACTGGGATGTTTAGCAATAGGGTACAATTTGGCAATGCTACGACACACATTACAACCACTGTCGCTGTAAACTCATCTAAAAGTCAACCTTCAGCTGACACGAAAAATGTTTTAAAAGCTGCTCTTAAGAAAACAACAGAGTCCGTGCGTGCAGCACCATTTACCGAAACCACATCTTCCAGTTCTTTAACTTCAGCTTTTACAACGTTGACGAAGGCAGTGGCTGCAGTCCGTGAAAAGTCGAGCAATTCTGAGTCTTCTATAAGCCACAACACACAACTTGCTTCCACAGCGGACAGGCAAGGTGAGTCTCGAAGCTGATGGCTGTTTAAGTATGCACAATGATTACGCACAGCGGAACAGGTTCTTGATTTGGCAAAACATATGTCTGCCTTTTGCTGTCATCGTTGCTTTCATTTTTACCGTCTTTATTTTATTTTAGTCTATTGTACCCACAACATATCCAAGTGAAGTCCATGTATTAACAATGGAAGTCCAATCATTTTAACACCAGTGCGCTCTCGGAGGTCCTGAGTACTCACTGACAGTGCTTTGCTTGGAGTCCAGTTCATACCCATTATTGCTTACTTGTTGTTTGAACAATCCAACATTTAAGACGGTATACTTTACATTATAGCTTTATCGTTTAATGGTAAGGCGGTAAAGCGAATGGATGGATGGATTGTTTAATGGGGGGTTAGATAACAAAATCGGACATTCATGTCTTTCCAAGGATGCAAACTGCGTACTTAATTTTTTATTCGCTGCCATTGTTCTGTCTTTATTTTAGTTGTAGTTTACACAACCTACTAAATGATACGCGTTACCCATTTTTGATACTCCAGGATACACTACTGTATTTATAATGACATCTATAACAACGTACATTGTACTGCACAGCCTATTAATGAATGTTACAGACTTCAGTTTGTAAATACATGTGTTTCTGTGGACATATCAAACAAAATCCAGGTGAAAGCGCGAGGAATTTGCCTTGCGCGCGCTCTCCCTCTGCCTCTGTCGCAGCATCAGTACAAGGCAGCGTACACGTACGGCGTGCACACCAGCTCTGGGAATTTGTTATATTAGAAATTGTAGGTGCTCTCATTCTGCCTAAACTGTTTCATTGTGCCCCTAGAATCTTAACGATTTATGTCGCCATACTCAGCTATATTCTGTGCGTAGAAAATGCAGACTATTGCAAAACGGCGGTAGAAGTTTCGATAGTCGCTTCTTGCTGTGGGAACGCTATGCGTTCTCACGGAGAAGTTGCGATAGCGCACATTACTCTGTAGCATGTTCTTCAGATCACAATCATGTGCTACTGCTGTAGTTTAAGGGATGTGTCATTTCGGTTTTCGTAGTGTGTCCCCTTAACTTTTAGTTGCATGTGTTCAGTCTGTTTTCTACTCGTAAGGACGTATGGGCTACTAAATTAGTAAATGAAAACTTAAAATTCAAGTAGCATGACGGTAAATATGCATGAGGGAAATATTTCGAATTTGGCAAATCAGTATAATACACTATATTCTATTGCGTAGAGGCGTCGTTGATTATGTACAAAAACAAATAGCGAGAAATGTGTGATCATGACATTTTTTTTTATCATTTTCGAGTAGGTGTGCTTAAAGTTTAGAATTTTGTGTGCCATTTACCGTTTGTAGGTGTGCATTTTAATTTAGATCTGGTGGTGGAATGGGAATTATGTAATGATGAAAAGGAGCTGCTGCTTTTCCGTGTTTTGCTGCCCAGACGCGGTTTCCTTGCCAGTTTGTTCTCTGATGGGGAAGATTTCCAGCCAGAACCTTTTCAGTGCGTTTGGACTCAGATGTGAAGTGTGTGTGTCAGACTGGTTACAAACTTCCAGCCTGTTATTCCTGGCCGTGCGTTTCCACTGAAATGAGCAGGCAGTGTGTTTCCGCTCTGTAACAGAGATGGTTGCACACAAGTACAGGGGCCGCGGCTTGGGAATGTCGGGCTTATTAAGAAAGCCTCAGTTATATACCGCTAGGTCAGCTTGGAAAAACAGCAGGCAGAGCAGGGCTCTCAGGCATTCGGCTGTGGGCGCTTAGCAAACCACTCACCCCCGCCATCACCAACCGCTCCAAAGGAAGGTTGCTTGTTTTTCTGCTTTTGCCCAAAAAGAGACGGGGCAAGAATCGTCAGCTGTGATCATGGATTGTTTGTGTGGAAGTCAATTTTTTTCCACCCTCCCCCTCATCTCTCTCTCTCTCTCTCTCTCTCTCTCTCTCTCTCTCTCTCTCTCTCTCTCTCTCTCAATGCTTGTTCTTTCTCTTCTCTTGTCCTCTTTTCCTGTGTCGTTTTTCGCACGTACTTTTCCTTCCTTTATCAAAAAATGAAATCTGACCAGCCCTTAATAAATACATGCAGGTGTATAAATGAATGCCATCTGTGGTACTTTTGATAATATGAAAATGCAGTGTATGGATTGAATAAAATGGTCACTTATTGTCCTCCATTATCTAGTAATCAGTTTCTCTCATAAATGTTCTGGTGAAATCTTGTGTTGCTATAAATATAAGGGTTTTGACTTTCAGCCACATTTATTTGCCCCGGCCTGTTTAAAATATATTTACGCCTCAGGTGTTACCTCTGGTAATCTGTCTGGAAGGGTATTTGAAGCATGATTGGCAGATGTCATGACAGAGACTGTACAGCTGCCTGCCCCTCCTACACCCTTGGGGTGGGTGGGACTCTCTTTGGATGGAGGCTGCCACAAAGTCTGACTGACACTATTCTTCAAAGCATGGTATTGTGACAGCCCGTTTGGATTTCAGGCGACGTCTGTCGCAGTAACAGATGCGCGACTGCTTCAATGAGTTTATGGCCAGATGCTGCAACCTGGCAAACCTGCAGCCAGCATTTTTAGTTGTCTTTAAATATAAAAACAACATTACCACTGGAAGAACTGTCGTGCAAGAAATGTGAGCCTTTTTTCTCACCAGAATCTGCACACACACTGTTACTCATTTTCACTTTCTCTTCCTCCTGTCTGAACTGTGAGGCCCCATATCTGGCCTGGGTAATTTGTACATTGTGTGAGAGCAGATGGTACAGTGCCTGTTTGCCCAACACATGAAGCATGTCCAGACATCCAGCTGCGGTTCTGGAGTCTGCTTTCTGGTTTAACCAGAAATATTTATAAGCAAATTTAAATAGTTAACTATTTAATCTCACTATACAGGGAATGCCATGCTTTGTGATTCTGGATTCAGCCAGAAATGTTTCAATATCGGCACATTCTTGGGTAACCTGAAGAAGCGATGCAGATTTAGGTGTATTTCATTCTCAACTATGAACTATTAAACTGCTGCTTTTGCAAAATAACATTGGCATTATGGATTTGTTTTTTTAGACAAGATACTGGTTTATTTATTAGCATCATGACTTATCAAATTACATATTTTGCTATAGATTAGGTCTTCAGAATTTTCATAACATTGTTACTAACCTTTATATTTTTATGTAGTTCTGTTATGGCACACAGCAGAGCAGTCCTAAGAGGAAACGTTTAATTTTGCGAGCCTATGTTAATAGACTATTAAAGGCTCTTAGTCAGCATCTGCTGTGCGCTTAGCCACCCCCCTCCTAGTAACGGCCTGAAAATCATTAATAACCAGAAAATGTAATCCTGTATGTACACTCACCTACACAGTGGATATGTGAACAATTAATTTTTTGGCTTGGTAAATTAAAAGGCAGGTTTGCACAGGATGCTGTGTAGCTATATTGTACACGGTTGTGGAGTAACTGATAATGAAGAAACACAGAGGACCACAAAATATTTGATGGAGAAATGGTGATGTGGCTGATGGGTCCAGTACAGACAGACAGACAGGAGGAGTCAGGGAATCTCACTGGGCTTTGCAGAACGTTTCCCTTGGTGTGATTTGCTGCTCCTGTTTGGACAAAATGAGCTGTGCGTTATTTTTACTCCTCTGTTATGACAGTTTTAGGCTGCTGGAAGGTGGGGGAAGGTTTAAATAACACAGCGGCCATGCTGACGGACGTCTGGTTTACTTAGTGCCCTGGGCACGCTGTTATAGCAGCGGGTCGTTTTGGGAGGGGGAAAGAGGGGAAACTCCATTAATTACCTGCTGAGGGATTCCACAGGAAAGGATTGAGAGGACATTTTGGCATGGACGAACGAGCTCATGCAGTTTGTGGCCTCGCACGATCAACAGCACGCACCTACCAGCAGCCAGAATGCATTTCTGCCTGTCATTTGCAGCTGTGGAGATTATTTATAATTATTGGCAGTAATTTTTCTATGGGAAATGCAGAGTTTTTCAAGATATTACTTTCTACTTAATGGAGTTTGGACTGTAGTGATGTGTAAACATGTTTCTCTTTTAGCCTGAGGTGGTTTGGTACACTTACAGCCAGAATGCATTTTGTTATTTTTGAAACCTTAAGTTTTGTACTTGACTCAACTTTCATGTTGGCTCATCCTTCATCCATACTCATTGTCCTAGAATGCATTTGCTGCAATGTAGATGTTCACCTGAAGGGCTTTTAGTGGCATCGCAGCATTATGCAAATGTGCCGTTATTAATCTTTCAGTGTAAATTATGTGAGGTGTTTTGAGTGCTGTTAAATACGGCTAATTTATTAAATTTGGGTTTTGCTCAGAGGAAAAGTAACTCCTCAGAATGGCACACTGCGTTAGTTCAATTCAGATTTTTCTGGCAGCGAGTGTACATGTTCAGGGGGTGGTATGGCAGTGCGTTGCCCAGTGCATCGTGGGTCGTTTGCGTAAGGATTTGGAGAGCCTGTCTGCAAGCACAGCAAGGCTTTGTGCCTGGTCAGAGACACCCAAAATGGACCTTTTTCCCCTGGTTTGTTTCTTATTTTTATTTTGTTTTATTTTCACAAAAAAAGAAATAGCTAAAAATAACATTAATACTGAAGAACATGTTGAGGCGCTACCCTTAGTCATGGAGTAGTTTGATGTGGAGCATGAGAGTTACAGGTGTGTAAAGTGCAGACGTGGAGCTCTGTGCCGGAGTACTTCATAACTGGCATGTCACTGGCCAGACTGGCAACCTTGCTCCTGTACCATGGAGGGCCTGCTGGAGTAAATAACCAGCATGCAATGCTGCATGGCACCAAGTAGGTGCAGGAACATGTGCCCAGCTCGGGTCAGCAGAGTGATGTTCTGTCCTCTCAGCTTCTCCTGTTCCACAGAGAAGAATCCGCTCCTCTGTATGTTTTTGTTCTGTTTTTAACTCTCTTTGAATTTTATTCCACCTCATTGCCACAACACGAACTTTTGACCTTTTGGCATCCTGACAGGCACTCGTGAGCAATGCCCTCGGCCTGAATTATTGTAGTGAAAAAAATTTAATCCTACATGCATTCAAAACAGTATTTAAGGAACTGGCCTGTGAATGACCGATTGAAGAACACAATGGCATTTTTATATTTTTTATTTGGCTTTGTTCTTTTGAGGTTTACACTTTTTCAGCCTTTATCTGGTTCATCTCGCAGTGCCAGTTCTACTTACAGAAAGTGGCCCAGTGGGAGGCTCACATTCCACACCTGGGCTCCGTACCAGTGAGCCAGGCTTCTTATCCATTTAAAGTTTGAGAATAGGTTGAAATCGTTTAGGCTCCAAGACCTCTTGTCATTTGCTTTACCAAATAAAACTGCTAAATCAGGTCGTGTACGAATGATCTGGCACCCGGTTCCCTCGAACATGTGGTGCTACTTTGGGAAAGAGGTGCATTTGGTGTTTCGGCACCGGCTGAAGTGGAGACGGCCGGTGGAGACGGTGACGGGCATGCTATCGAAGCCCAATTGAAGAGTCGCAGTACCAGCATACCATTGCGTCTACGCGTGATTCTGACTAGGAGGCGTTCGGTCATAACGCCGCACATGGTAATGTCACACCATTGGCTCCTCAACCAAGTGCAGGCACTAAATGTCTGATCCTGCGGTTTCTCTTGTACTGAGCAGGATCACTATTGCAACGATGCTTCATTAGTAGGGTAAAACTAACCTGTCTTACGATTGTGTAAGGACACACATGAGGTACACGCCGGTGTGTGGTGCTTCTCTTTGTACTCCTGATCCGTGTGATGTTTCAAGACGTGACGTGTTTAAGAAGAGCGTGTCTCAGGTGCAGTTGTGCTGATGATCATGTTCAGGCAGTGCTGAGCCAGCATGGCTTCCTACTCCTCTGTTCCCCTGTTTGTCCCTGAAGACTCTATCCAAGGCAACTCGAGAGGAAGAGTATGGCTGTGCCACTGATGTTCTGTAGTGTGGCCGCACCCATGTTGCATTACTTTCGGCACTGTCCGCTTGTTCAGATGCCCTGTTCCTCACCAGTGGGATTTCCACTTAAAGAAAAAGCCACACAAAATCACCCTCATTTCAGTTCACCGTTAAAATGGAACAGTGACTTGTGTACACAGATATGCCTGGGGGGCAAACAAACACATTGCTCTGCAGGTTTGTGAGAAACAGCACTAAGGTACCTGGATACTTGTTCTGCAAAGGAAGGAGTATTGTGTGTGTGTGGGTGTGTGCGCATGTGCGTGCTCATTTGTAAGCGTGTGTGAGTGTGTGTGTGCGTGCATGCGTGCGTGTGTGCACATTGTGTGTGTGTGAGTGTGACACCTTCAGAAGGGTGGTCAGGATTTTATGTTTTGCCTATTAGGCAATTTTTTTTCAAAATGATAATGAAGCACATTTTAACTCAATGATTTATAATAATGATGTTATACTACACGCTTGACAATATCTTAAATTTCCTTTGAGTTCTTTTGTAACAAATTCATCTGTACATGTAGAAATCAAATTTTGTAATGAGGTTATGTAAATGAGCAAAATAGACTTAAAATAAAATAAAGGTAGAGAAATTTCTCTCTAAAATCTTCTAATACAGCTGTGGATGTACATGGCAGGTTGGTAAAGAAAAGGCAAAGCCATGGACGTGTCATATGCTGGCTTCTTCGTCTGTGATTTGTAATTGCTGGGTTACAGGTGAACTCACCTGATGAGAGAGCTTTGTTTCCAGCCATATGGAGGGAAGGTGAAGGGACGTCCATGCTGTAATGTTGCTTTGTGACCCTACAGTGCTCTTTCCTGATTTACGTGTGCACAGGTCTGAGGCAGTGCACCACAGACTTCTTGATGTTTGTGTTTCCTGTGGTACACGCTCGCTCCTCGTTCGGTGAATGACTTCTTGTATCACTGCAGTGATGTTAATATAGTGAAGCCCTCGGCTGGTGAGTGAGGTGTCCCTGGGGACACGCTGAAGAGCCCTTTCTTTGGAAAGAACCACAGGAAACAGCAGCAGTCAGCCGTGGCCTTCCTGCGGAAACGACATGACAGCGCGTCTCTGGCCTGCAGCCAAGCATGTTATCCTCTGTGTGATGACATTGAAATTCTCCTCAGTGTGTGATGACTTCCACATTCACCTCACTGTGTGAAGACTTCCACAATTCCGTTTTCAGTGTTTACAGTTTTGTTGATGGAGACAAGAGCAGCTAACAGCAATGAAAAAGACCCTCTCTCTTCTATGATACCATGTCCATTCATGTAGGTCCATACAGTTTGTGATGAAAATAACAGATGCACCATCGCTGCTCTTCAAACAGGACAAAGAGTGAATGGGATTTTGATGTTAAGCGCTGTCCTTTCGGTTATATACGTTGTATTGCTTGGCAATAATTGCATAATTGCCCCCCCCCCAATACTTTACTCTTGCCATTTGTGCTCCCTCTTTGTACCCTTTTACCATCCTCCTTCACATTGTGATGCTTATCTCACACTCCTTCCAGACTGCCATCTGCTGTGGATCTGTGAGCTCCTGCTGTAGGCTCCTGCTGGACGAGAGTGCCGTGGGGAGTGTGTGTCCCACCCGGGTGCTTCCGAGCTGGGCTTCGTGACAGCCCTGGCAGCCTCCATCTGCGCTCGTGGAGCTGACATCTTAAGACTTAAGAGTTACGATTCCTTACTGGATGCAACAGCAGCCCTTATTTTTTCAGGGAAATGCCTTACGTTTACAAAAACCCAACATATGGCTGATGTCTCTCAAAGCACATGCAGGTTGTGAGGCCTTTTCTTGTGTGCCAGTTTTACGGAGTGTGCCCCGATGACAGTTTCAGCAGATTAATGGGATTGCTTCCCAAGCAGAGAGAATAAACCAGAATACACAAGGACTGCAGGTGAAGGTGGCTCAGTCTGATTCATAAAATGAACCATTAAATACTGAACTACAGTTTCAGATTTAAGATCAAGTTAATCCAAAAACCTGAAAGCAGTTGTATTATGGTGTAGTCTATATTAATATGTATATATTAATTTGAATAATTGGCAAGACTTTACCAACAGAGATGGCTCTGATATGACAAAAGAGAGAAGTTTCCCAAACATGGACAGTTCTGAGTTATGGTTGATCTTGTGCTGAAAAATAAAATGTGCCCAATTTAAGTTGTTAACCATTTCACACGTCCTCTGATTTACATTTTTCTGGTTGAAATTTTTGCATTATAGGTTTTTTTTTGTGTTTTTCAAGTATAGAATACATTATGAATACAGAATAAAAATTGGTATCTCAATTTTTAGTCAGGCTTTGTTTAATATGTTCTTGGCTTTTCATATTTACATTCTGTATCTGAACTATAAAATCATTACAACAAAACTTAATACCAGTTTGAAAAAAAATCACTCAAGTGACAACAATAGAGGTATTGTAACATCATCAGCTGTTTCCGATCCATTTCCTGTCTTATGTCTGCTCTGTGTACTGGACAAATGTAAGCAAAGTTCCAATCTCCAACACTCACAGTCAACTCTTCCATTCTGTTGGTGAGTAGATCAAAGCCCCTTGTTTATTTAATATAAATAGTTGTCTGCACTTATTGTTTGAGCATAAATTTCATTATTAAATATCTGTCGCCGTGTACCAGGAAACGTAATGGAATGTGCAGTACTGTGTGTAATGTTTCGTTGCAAACTGCTGGGAATGAATTTTTATTTTTACCATTTAAAATAATGGAAGCAGTTTTTCTATTAGTGTTTTTTCGATTTATATGGGCTTTTCAGTGAAGTGTTATAAATGTAAACCAGGAGGTTGCTGTATTTTGACATCTGTAAAGACGTACAGTAAATCGGCACTGGTGTCCCTATGTTTCTGTCTGTCTCCTCTCACAACCCCTGTACATCCTGGTCCCTCTGTAAGCTTCAGCCAAACACTTACAAGTGTGTTAACTAACATGGCGTCACACAAGCTTGACTTACAAATAAGGAAAACACTTTTGTTTGAGTATTTATCCCCGAGTGCCAGTCTGTGAATCTCTTCATAACAGAAATGCAGATCGATGTGCTACTGAAAGGGAAATACTTTAACAGAAACTTTTCAGCAACGTAGGAACTGCCATGGGGAACACAGCAGATGCCTATGAGATGCAGCAAAAACTGTTTTGTAACAGGTTAAATGGCATTTGTTTCAGATCAGTGCAATACATGTGACTGCAGGAATAAACAAGAAGTGCATATCTGATGCAAATAATACTTATAAATAATATAAATGAAAAGACAGCAGGTGGATAAACTTGTTTACCAGACAGACAAAGTGGTGAAGGTGTCAGGAAGATATAAAAAGGTGCCATAGTAAACCCGAGTTTCCCAGACATTTTTGGCTCATGACCCCATTTTGATGCCTGAATGTTTTTGTGGACCCCAGTTGATGATGATTTGTTCCTATTTTAGATAATACATATAGATAATTATCAAAAATATGTCAGAACATCTTAGTCTCTTGTCATTGATTTTATTCATATTTGCACTATTTTTAATTTATATTTACAAAATAGTTTTTTAAACCTGTTTATCCATTTTCTCAGGGCCCATGTGCATATCAGGCGATCCCACTTGGGGTCGCAAATCCAAGGTTGGGAGCCAGTGGTATAAATTGACGTCCAGCCTAATAAGACCACGTGTAAACCATGTGATGATAATTAGGAGGGGAACTCCCGCCCTACAATCACCGCAAACCTCATGATTGGCACAGTTTAATAAAAAACTAGAATTTCTCAGTTAAACACGATGTTGATTTATTGTTGCTGTATGTAACTATGGGTTTGATCGGTTTGCTGATCGGTGTGGCAGTAGCCGCGGTCTACGTCACCACTGTTATTATAATAAACGTAATGATAAATCAGCAATGACTCCCTTGCATATAAAATTAAACTCAGGATTATTCATATCGCAAAAATCTGATATTTAAAGAGCACATTAAAAACAAGAACACTTAAGATACAATGAAATGGATAAAAGCAGTAGTCTACAGTGATTTCAAAATTAGATCATGTCAAATTTTTTAAAATCTCTCCACCACCTCTGTTTGGAAACTGTTATCTTCCGATCCATTTTGGGGGGCTTTTTTTTTTTTTTTTTTTGAAAATTACAAAAGGAGTTCATATTTGAATCTTTTTAATCTTGGACATGCATATGTAAATACCATTACGTCACGCATAATCCACTGATCCACACTGATGTTTTTCATGTATATATTTACATATTTTACACTATCCATCCTAAGGTTATATGCGTTGTCTTGGGAACACCCTGATTTACATGAAATATTTGATAATGCAAGTAGTAAGAGCTGATTATCCCAGTAAACCCCGACTGTACGTCCGCTGCTGCATATTCTGATGTAGCATGTAGTTACTCACAGGGTACGGTAGCAAATCAACGAAGTAATAAAGAACACAAGTAAAGATGGAGAACCAGAGAGATAAAACTAACATTTCTTAGTAGCACCTTTATCCTGAACAGCGTTCAGTTTGACCAGCTTTCTTTATAGTTGGGTGTTTACTAAGGCAATTTCACACTTTTCTCTCAAGAAAACAGCAGCTGCGCGCCACCTGCGCCCGACTCTCCGAGTCCGGCTCCGTGAACGCGCGTTCACGTCGCTGCGCGCTCAGGTGTTCGCTTTTATCCGGGATGGATCGCAGAGGGGTCTGCAGGCTTTCGTCCTGTCCACGTCTCTATTGATCAGACCACGGAGATATTTCATTTCAAACTCGAACTGGCCGGGTTCCCGGAGAGCCATTTGTGATTTTTCTAGGCACCTAATTCACATTCGTTTGTGACCACAGTATGAGCATCATGTTCGTGTTCAGTGCTGCTCCTGAACACCACTTCTACACTTGTACTATATACTAACGCTATATTGTCAGCAGTCTGCAAAATGCGTTTCTGCCTGTTTTTCTGAAAGTGGCACCGGAAAATGGGACACAATGAATTGTGGATTAGCATGTAATTAAACTCCTTCTAGTGGTCTGCGAAAGACGTTATTAACTCAGTGTTTGTGTTAAAGCGTTAATGTGTCCCCAGGGCCCGGTGCATGGCTGCGGGAAGGAAGGAAGAAAGGAGAGAAACACGTTTAATAACACTGCAAATGCTTACAGTTTTAACAAGCGGTTTTTGGTGACTTGAGGTTTCCTGGCCAGCACTATACCTGCGATGTCTCCTGGCGTATTATGACACCGCGCAGTGTAGGAATAGCTGCGACACGTTTGGGAGTTTGGAAAACACGTACATGTCTGTCGGTCTCCGGGAGTCTGTAAACTGCTTCTTCCCAGGAGATTCCGCAGGTTTGTTTGTGATTTAGGTTGACAGGACGGAATCTCACAATGTACTGGCTGCGGCAGTTATGTTTAAAATGTTTGTAAAATGCTAAAATGTGCCATCTAGGACATAAATACCGTGTGATTTAATTGTAGGAGGGGAAAAAACCCTGATTTTAATGGTTATTCTGTAAAGACAGCAGTGTAACCTAGTAGTGACACTAATTTTACATGGGATTTAGTTTTGCCAGAGGGTGTGATATGGTATTTAATGATGAAATGGAATATTATAACCTCTCTCTCCTTCATGAAGTCGTCAGTTTTCTGGTAGATGTGTCACTAAAGAGACTCAAATTAAGCAACCTACTTTAGAATACAAAAGTAAGGTATTTACTTAAGACATCTGTAAACCTCTGCTAACATAAAGCCTGTGTTTGTGTTCAGTTGTTACAACAGTCTGTTTTTAAATGTCACGCACAGACGGTGGTGGTACATTGTGAAAAGAGCAGACCTGTCACCACATCATTCTGTTCATATTTAACATGTAGGAAAAACATCTCTAATATCTGACAGTTCCCTGTTGTGTCTAGCTCTTAGGTCCTAAACTGTACTGTTTTGTGCCTTCTGCCATGTGACTGATGTGGATATCTTTTTACCTGCTGGACAATGTGTTCAGTTTACAGCCCTAAATATGGTAAACTAACTGGCTGGATGGATACAGAAGAAAGATTTATGAAATCATATCTCGTACTGCCTCTCTGATCTCGTCTGCTAGTAACTTTTTGATTTAAGGCACTTTAACAGTCATTAATGGCTGCCGCAGGCATAATCTGCACGCTGTAAATTTGGCCAATGTTTAATTCAGCAGTTGTCGCTGGCTGCCACTAGCCAATCCTGATCTGATCCTCTTTCGCTTCTGATTTTATTGCAGTCTTTCTGTAGTGTTGAAGAGATTCTTTTCACAATGTGATAGGAACGGAATCCCCAGGAGTACATGGGGGGGTGGGTGGGATCGTATACGTGTGACATGAATTATGGTCCCATTAGGGAGGCCTTTTGGAAGGCTTGTTTTAGTTTATGAGGGTATAACAGTGGATTGCCCTGTTTTGGGAGAACAGCTGACTTAACAGCGAGGCTTGGGTTAATAGGCCAAGGTGTCATGACCTCTGCATGTTTTGGAGTGACGTTGCATGAGAAGGCTGCTAGAAAACAATCAGAAAGTTCAGGGTTTATGTCTCTGCAGGTGTGTTTTAAAAAACCCCAGATTCCCTTTGATGAAGCAGATAAACGTCCCCAGGGCAGATGTGTCCTTGGTATGGGGTGACCCTGGGAGAGTGCAGGTTCAGTTACAGCACTGTGTCACGTTATACCAAGGCTGCCTGTGTGCAAACGTGTGTGTGTTTAGCGAGAATAACTCGCTTCATCCTCTGTGACCTTGCTGGGGGGAATGATACTGTCCTGCAAGAGGGAATGGGGGGGGGGGGCAGGAGAGCCTTGCCAACAGAGCAGAAAATGAGTGCGTGGTTTTTATTGGGCTACACTGGGTTTTTATTAGAGAAGAGCAGCGTTGATGCTCAATCTAATGCTGATCTCTCTATGTGGGAACCAGCTCCATGGAGCTGTTTCTGCGCTCTGTCAGCTCCTCACTAGTGAGGAAATGCAGGCTGTCTTTGGGACGTGGGAAGACATTGGACCCCCTGGTGTGATGCTAAAACACGTCCCTCCAGAGTGGTGTCACCTGCAGGTTTGCGTGAGGCTCTGCTATCCGAGAGGAATGATGCACGCACCACACACGCCTGTCTTGGAACTTGCTGACTGTTTGTGTTATTTTTATTCAAAGGTCATCATGTTCAAAGAACGTGTCGGTGAGGATGGTGGGAGGTGCGAGGGGCTCTAATAACATGTGAGCAGCGCTGAAACATGCAGACCCTGCGTGTGCTGAGCTGAAGCTTTGCACTGGAGCTCTGATGGTCCCCTGCTGGTCCTCAGTCCACTCAGCTGATCTTACTCTTGGAACACCAGTAGGGTTTTGGGTGGGAACTCATGCTTGTAACAGGGACTGCACCCATCCCTGCGTATCCCAAACAGACCTTAGGTCAGCAGGAAGCTGCCTCCTGATGCCTGATCGAAGAGAACAGCCATCGAGCTTTTGTTACCATGGTTCTGACTGGCTGGGCTTGCAGACCCTGAGGACATTATTCATGGCCCTGTGGGTAGCACATTGAAGTTCTACTTCCCCTTTTAATTTAAAAACCTGTGTTTTCTGTGTTTGGCTTTTTGTGCATTGGGGCCTGGATCTTAAAAGTGGTCTGCTCAGGAATCCTCCTTGAATAGGACATCTTTGTCACAAGGTCTAGCTCTAGACATATAATAGAAGTACATTGTTGGAGGTCATCTAACACAATCATTCCTTTTTTCCCCTTTGGTTTCATTACCCCTCTTAGAGTCACACTGAGGTGGAAATTGGTCCCTTTGCTGTGTGTGTGTGTAACAGAGGTGGCCCTGATGAGACTTGAACCTACATGTACACTAGACAAGAGAATTAGTCTGCTAAACTGTAGACCCAAGGCTAAAAACAAAGTCTTGTCCAGAATTGGGAGTCAGAGTCATAGCAGACCCATTATAGTGAATTCACTAAGCTCTGCAACATCTGGCCCATGTAGACATGGCTGCTATATACAGGATCCTTTTGACCATAAGCCAGTTCAGCTGCCTGTTTAGCATGCTAACACAGGTATGGACTGTCCTACATATAATCGTTTGGTTAAAAAGTAGGAATCACTTGCTGGCATTAAAGTGACTCAATCAGTGAATTATTCACACTTGAAAGCATCTATTCACAATCAATAGCGTAGTAATGAATAATCAGTGATGTGGAGCGTGAATTGTGTACTCCCCTGTCACATACTTAATAAACTGTACATGAACAGTATCTCATATGCCTTGTGCGCGTGTGTGTGTGTGTGTGTGTGTGTGTGTGTGTGTGTGTGGTATTTGCTTACCCCTATCCCCTAGGCCACACTGTTGCTGATTATTACTAAAGCTGTGGGTTTATTCAGCTTTAGCGGAAAGCAGCTGTCCTAGGTGTGAAAGCTGAGTCCTGCCTTTTAGTGTTCATAAGTCACAGGCAGCTGTGATTATGATCAGGAGGTGTCCGCTGTGACTGATGACAGGGCCTTTTAGAGAGGTAAAGAGGATGTGTGTCATAAACATGACTGTAACGAACCCTTTGAGGTCAAGCTCATGTCATGTCGTGTTTTACGGCAGTTTTCCAGGACAACCTTTTTCTGGCTGTTTGTCCCCAGATGTCATGACTCCATAATCTCCTGTCCTGTGTATCCTTAGATTTAAGCCTTGCCTTTGATGTCCACACTGACTTTGCCTATCCCCCGTATTCTAGATGTGCCCGTTGAGTGGCTCTCATTCATGCTGATGCTTATACATTTCCTAACCCAGTCATCTTCATCTTTTCACATTAGGTGGACCAGCAAGGGCACTGCCAACACGGGACGGTCCCGATGGACTCGAGGCTTACTCTATCCCACTTCTAATCCTATTTACAAACAACACATCACACATCAATGTAATCATCCTCTCAATTTTCATACATTTATGTCCTACCCACTGTTTACATATAGTTGCTGGTTCTATAAGCAGAAATTCAGTTTCTTATATGTTATGGTCACAAGTTTGGCACCCGTTAAAGTAACAAGCAATAAACGCGCAAATAAGAGTGCTGGAAAAGCATGTATCGTGCATTTCTTGTCTTAAGATAGAAAATATGACCAGTAAATCCTCCCTCTCACAGTAAGACCTGAAAACAACTACACCAGAGTGACTTTGGGTTGTGAGAGATGAGGGAGAACTCTAAAGAAATTAAAACAAGAAGCCAGATGCAGAGGGTCTTTGAAATGCTGAATAGTGTAAATAATTCATATTTTAAATAACTTAGCTTGTGGGTACAAAGACATGAATTTTTTCTTCATTTTGCTGATATTTATATGCGGTGTCATTTTGACATTTAGTATGTCTTAGATTTTTTTTTTCTTAAATGCAAATGTTGTGCCACTTTTATTGAAACATGGAAAAAATGCAGATGAGTTGCATAAAATTTACAAGTTCTATACAAACAACATTTTCAAGAACTGTTCACTCAAAATGTACATCATCTACAATGGCAAAAGTAGAAGTGAATTTTGAAAAGGTATGTGTGTGGTGGAGTCCCACACTGCCAACAATTATGTGTATCTGCAGATTTTTCAAGCAAAGTGCAATGTGGTCAGAAAAGAAAAAAGTTTAAAAACCATCTCCTTCAGATATTCACTGTGGTGGAAAAGCAGCATGAAGCTAAGTGTGTAGGTCTTCTGCTTGGGTTCCATTCCAAAGCCGTCCATGAACATCACCAAAGAAACTGTCTGAGAAGCTGAGCAATGCTCCAGGTCAGCAGGGCTCTGTTGAAAGAAGTAGTTTAATTTTGTTTGATGTAAAAGATGGCAGGGTCAGGGCAAGGCAGGTTAAAGTCCTTTGACTTTTCAGGGGTGGGAGTTAGTGTTAAATTTTAGGATGTTCAGTGTTGTGGTTGGTGTTTAGGTTTAGTGGGTGCATTGGTGTGGATTTTTGGGTGTTCGGTGTTGTGGCTGGTGTTTAGGTTTAGTGGGTGCGTTGGTGTGGATTTTTGGGTGTTCAGTGTTGTGGCTGGTGTTTAGGTTTAGTGGGTGCATTGGTGTGGATTTTTGGGTGTTCAGTGTTGTGGCTGGTGTTTAGGTTTAGTGGGTGCATTGGTGTGGATTTCTCATGCTGCTCTCTAATGTGTAATATCCTTTCTCTTTCGGTTAGGTCACCGTGTTACTTTACACTGCAGACTTTAATGTGTGTGTGTGTGTGTGTGTGTGTGTGTGTGTGTGTGTGAGACTGAATGCCCCATGATATACTGTCATCTTATTCTTGTATCCTCTGCTTTGAATGCTGTTTCTTAGCATTAGCTATAAATCACTGCATGAGTGGTTGCTTTAGGTAGATCTAAGAATGGAGGTATAGTATGTCCTATTTCATAAAAACATAGTTTCTGTGTAGAGGACAATATGTCAAACTGTAAAAACGTTTTTTTTTATATAAATTAATCAATATAAAGTTTAATTAATTTTTAAATAATTAAAGAAAATGTAATTTCTTGTGCAAATGTAGTAGGATGCCCTTTGTAGATCAACGGGCAGCATGAAGACCAAAGTGTGTGATGCAGTTTTGCCTTTACGTATGAGCAGGTAAAAGCTGCCTGCACCAGTGACATGTCTTGGTTCTGCACTAATCCAGTAAACTTTCTGCACAGCTACTGAAGTTTCTGTTAAGCCCACTGAATACAGCAATATTTAAATCAAACATAATTACTGACAGAATACTGATCAGAGCCAATCAGTGGGGAAGGAGATAAGTGGGGGGGGGCAGAGGAAGGAGATTGGGACTGGTATCCATGGCATTTCTTTATTAAACATTTTAGAGAGAGCACCAGGGTGAGGGGAGAAAACCCCTGAGAACTAAGAAAACAGGCAGGAATAAACGTGTTTTTGTTTAGTCTATTTTAATGAATTAATATGTATTGTTCTGGGCTGCATTGTAAACTAGCAGCTTAACCTCTTATATAATAAGACCCCCCCGGTGCATCGTATGAATTTTCTCATGGTACAGAATCCTGCTGGTGCTGTGAGTGATGCTCAGAGGCCTCCTTCCTCTAGGCCAGAAAATCAGCAAGAGGTGGGACAGGAGCCGAAGAGCTGAGCTGCCAGTGTGGCTCTTCTGGGTATCCAGCCCATTTAGGCCAGCTTGTATGCAGAACCACATTGCTGTGGAGACTGTGGAGACTTTCAGTACACGTGTTTGGAGAAAAGCTAGCATGCACTGAAAAGTGGAATTACACAAGTCTAAGTGAGAAGGTCTGCAGGCGGCCACTTTATATTGTGTTTGGAATTAGAATGGAAAGCTTATGGCCCACGGCATCCGCACTGTTTTATAAAACGGGAAATGGAAAGGATCATTCTCTGGGCTGTGTAGAATTGACTGGAAAATTCAGCTCTTCTCAGAGCACACAGAGAAAAAAAGCAGGTCCTGGGGATGTGAGTGGCGTGCTGTTTCTCTTCCTCAGCCAAACCGGCTGTAAAAGGCTGAAAAAGCGTTACAGCGAATGGGCGCAGTGATTTATTGCATCGACTGCTCTGACACAGGATGGGAGGCGATAGGAGTACGCTTTTACTTCACAACAGACCTCTGATGTATGACCTACGACATCCTCAAACACTTTGCTGCATATGAGCACCTTGACCAGGTGTGCTTTCCTCATCAAATCTGTCAGGAGCTGTCCCTGGAGAAATGGGATTGGCAACCATCAAGATATCAAACTAACAAGACATTTCCAGGCCACACATCTCAAGACATTATTTTTCTTGTTTCCCACTCCTGCGTGCCGGCTCTTGTGAAGACGGCCTATGAAGTGCAACGGCGGGTCCAAATGATCCTGTGCTCTGTCCTCCAACTCGTCTCTGTGCTGAGCCTGGTGGTTCTGCTCCTGACGTGGCTCCTAACATACTCAGCCCTTTGTTTACACCCAGCTATGCCTTAATTGTATCGACTTGCAGCTGTTATTATTGTTCCTTAGTTAGTGGAGAAAATGCTTTGAGGTAAAAGCGTTGAAGCTGCTGCCCTCATGTGGGCCATCATTTTGTGAGCTGTGCTGATTCTGCAGTGTCTTATCTTAAGTTTCCAAATGGAACGCTCACTTGGCCAGTACACAAAATATTAGCCAGTGTTACTGAAAGAAACCCCCTCAAGGGCTTGGAAGACCCTGCCTCCCCTTGCAGATTTCTCTCCCTGACTAACGTATGCAAGTCTGTTGGGAAAGGCCCACTGGGGGAGGTCTGGAAGTGGTGACAGACCTATCCTACTCTGACGGTGAGCATCCAGCAGCCATCAGTTGCATCCACGTGGTGTGGTCCATCTCCACCCCAGAGACATGTTGTCACAGGTGACGGGCTGCGTTTCAGCTTGGTCGCTGATGAGGATTTACATGACAGGGCCCCACTTGCCAATCAGACAGTAAGAGCCTATAAGTGAATCCAGTTTGGGGTGCAGAGACGTCTGGGGAAGGGGCTTACTGTCCTACAATTTTGATTGGCTCCTTAGTGCTGCAGGCTCCAGGAAGGCAGAGACATGATGTGAAGTATCAGCATATGCAGCCTGGGGGCCCAAGCTGTGCCTGGTGATCAATAATAGTCATGTGAAACCCCGATGATTGATTTCAAGCTTTGCTTAGTCTTCTACACAGCAGCAGTCTGCTGTCCCAAGCTGCCTGGCAAATGTTTCCTGCTTCGTTTTTTCTGAGTGATAAGGTCTCAACGTGCTGTTCCTGTCACCAGTCCTTTGTACCTTCCTTTCATCAGTGTTAAGGAACACATTGTTAAAAGAACGTCTCTGGCCATTCTGAAAAGCAATGGGTCCGGAACCCGGCAGCGGGCCCAAACCCTGACACCAGTCCAGAACCCATCCTTACACATTCAGCCAGTGGGATGTAACCATGGCTACAGCTGCTGGATGATGCACAGGGTCAATGGTTTGAGGCTAAATTTCCCCACCGTTAGCAGAACCTTTCAGTGCAGTTTAGATAGCGCTGTCAGCTCAGGGAACACAAAAGCAGCCTTGCAGACAGCGTATCTAAATCAGCTGAGATGTGTCGTGTAATTCTGCTCCACCAACAAACAACTGTTAGTGTGCCAGGGACAGTAAAAGCATAGTTTTATTTTAAAAGGATTTCCTTGGTGCATTGTTTTACAAGAGTAGCACAAACCTGCTTGAGCACCATGACTCCAGTACCCACCCAGGAATGACTTTGTCATGTTCTGTGTCCAGCAGTAAGGCCTCTAGTTACTGTTGTCACAAGTAATATCCTTTGCTTTGCTTTCGCTTATTGTTGGCAGGAATAATGACCACTTAGATGGGATTGAAAGCAGAGGTCTAAACCAGTCTTCAAAGAATGAGAAGGCTTTGAAAATGTAGCAGACGCTGAATCATTTGCTGAGCTTGTTTTGGAAGCAAAGGCTGTGACACTGGTTCTCTGAAGAATGATGTTTGATCCACTGTGTACGAGCCCACGGACAGGTGGGAAAAGAACAGCAGGTGGACAGGTGGGTGATGAACAGGTGGATGGTGAGCAGGTGACCAGGTGGGCGGTGGGTAGCTGAGCAGGTGGGCAGGTGGGCAGAGGAGAGGTGAGCAGCTGGGCTGTGGGCAGGTGGACGGAGGACAGGTGGGCAGTGGTCAGGTGGGCTGTGGGCAGGTGGACGGTCCAGTGCATATTATGTTTTAAGGGACATTCAGACACTTGACACATCTGAACATTTGTTTGGACCTTATACAGTGTCCTGTCAGGTCTGGTTAGCTTGACATCCCCTAATTGTCTGTATATATACATTTTTTTTATTTGTGAATGTATAGCTTCAAACAACATTGTCTGCATACAAAGTTTGCGCACAGTCTGAAAAGTACAGAAGCACAAAAGTCAGGTGAATGCAAGACTAACGAGCAGAGGGTCAGTGTGCTGGTGCAGTGACTGAGCTAGCAAGGTCAACCGTGTGTGCATGTGCACACGTATGTGCGCGTGTGTGCGTGCGTGTGAACACGTACGTGCGCGTGTGCATGCGTGTGCACACGTATGTGCATGTGAATGCTAAAGGTTGGAGCAGATGCGCAGGTAAAGGTGAGTGGAGTTCTCTCCTGATGTCCACACTCCAGGCCATGAGTTCTGTTTCAGAAGTACACAGAAAGTGCACGCTTTGATTCCACTGGAGGCACGGAGACTGTACAGTGGTGTCTCTTCATGCAGCTCTAATGGGGACTTGAGCTGATGGATGTGTGTGTGTGTGTGTGTGTATGTGTGTGTGTGTGTGTGTGTGTGAGAGAGAGAGAGAGAGAGAGAGAGAGAGAGAGAGATGGGAGAGGCAGTATAGAAATCAAGCTTAATCACTGAGGTAATTCAGTGCAACTTGATGACTGCAGGAATAGGCACACTTGAGGCTGGCAGTTGTGTGTGCACATGCTTGTGTTTGTGTGTGTGTGTGTGTGTGTGTGTGTGTGTATGTGCTGAGGGTTACTGTCACTGTGTCTTCTCACAAACAGACATGCGAGTTCTTGCATATTTGTGACACTGGTATTTTGGGATGCGATCTCCAGCCAGTGGCCGAGCATGCAGGCGCTACTGTTTGCTGCCTTTCAAAGTACACGCAGAGCAGGCAGCCAGTAGGGTCAGGATGTCAGGAAGTCATCGGCAAAGTGAAAGCAGAAAGGCATGAAAAGTCTTACATGTATGCCAGCTGCAAGCATTAATTCATACCCTTGTGGGAGCCTTGGGTTTGGTGCCACTTTTACAAGGGGACATAGTGAGGCAGAGGTGTGTGAAGAGAATGAAGCACCTCATTTTCCTAACAGTCTAGTAGTTGTTAGTAACAGACAACTGATTTTGGCAGCTGACACAGTAGCTGAAAAGATGCAGAGTGGAGTATCCCGTCCATGTTAGAACCTCGGTTTCATCTGAGTCTTCTTCAGAGGTCTGGCTGCTAGATGAGGACACCTATGTATACTCTGTGTACATAGCCTTGCCTATTTTTCCCATGATTCCTTAAGGTTTGATACAGCCTGCTTCTTCCTTTTTAGTGACACCTGCTACTAAATGGATGTGTACAGCTTGCAATAATCCCAGTATTTAACGTGCAATATATAAAACTCTTGCTGAGAAACCGGAAGCTATTAGGGAGAGGGATGATGGCACCCTTGAAAAATATGCAAGGAGGTTGAAGAAGTGCTTTTTTAATAGCCTGTAGTCTGAGCTGGTGCTAACAACTGCACGGCCTCTCTCGTGACTTTTATTAGGCTGATTGTCGAAATGTGGGAAATTGAGGCCTGAAGACATTTGTCCTGGATGCAGACAGCAGTGCGGGGTGGAGATATGAGGGGGTCGTTAAACTGCAGGACTCAAATTAACACTCTCTGTGTTAATTTAACATTTCTGTCTTTGCGGCTGCTTTCTTTCCAGTCTGCTAACGTAAGTGATCCTCTTGTTATTACAAGCCTCAGGGCTGGTGCAGAGCTCATATTTTCTCAGAGAGATGTGGGGGGGGGGAATTTAGTGTGCATGGATGTGGAAGCACTTCTTTTATTTCCCCTTTTGGCCATTTGTGTGTGCGGCACCAGAACAGACCGCCGTCCTGTCTCGTCATGACGAGGCTGCTTCACACCTCTGATCGGGAGCACCATCGGTCATGGAGTTCAGATGGCTTGAGGAAATCCAGACTGCCTCAGAATCTCTGCAGCTTCGAAATGCACACAGAAATTGACCTCAGCTCACCAGTTATAACAGCATATATAGAGGTAGAGTTCCTGTGTCCTTTACTTGACTTAAGCAAAAAAAAAAAAAACAATCTAATATAAGAATGGAGTGCAGATTGTTGTGCAATGTATTTTATTTCTCAGTGCCCTTTGTGGAGTGCACAGCGTCTTCACAAAATATAATCCAAGTAAAGTAGATGGAGAGACAGACAGAACAATAGAATAAAGGAAAAGTTGCTTGGCTTGTAGGAGTCTCCATCTCATTCCAATTGTCTCTTGAGTCTTCTGAAGTAGTTACCGGTCGTTACTAATGTTCATAGGGACTGTTGTTGGGGGCAGGAGGGACAGTGGTTCTCATGCACATGCATATAATTTAGCAGTCTTCTAACCGAAGGTGGGGGAAGGACATCCATCCATCCATCTCTCCCTTCCATAAAAATATCCACATTTGGGCTTCTCCACCCAGATGTCTTCTACTACTTGGGAGGTCAGCACAGCGTAGTACAGATGGTTCTGGACCAGTTGCCCTGGTCCTGTTTCCCTGGTGATCCCTGAGCCGAGATATGAACTGGCTTTCATTAAACCTTTCTTCTCTGTGCAGAACCACGAGTCTGATGATGCAGGATTTTCCAGTTACTGCTGTTTTCACATGGGGGGGGGGGAGTACAGAGCAATGGTGTTTACACTGCATGACAGGGTGAAGGTTTCAGAGCCCTCCACCCGTTCAGCTCTTTTTCATCCGTTACAGGGTAGAGGAGGACAGGAAACGGCATGTTCACACTCTGTCGGAAGAGGCCTGCACATCGTCTTACTCCGCTCCCTGCAGCACATATGCCTTGTAGTTTTGTGAATATTTTGTAAAACGGTATTTCCTTTGTTCTCTTTCTGTCCTGCTGGAATGGGCTTCGCCTAGAGACTGAGGAAGTTGAATGATTAGATTTATTGGGGATGAAAGCATACAAAAGCAGCCAGGAAGACAGTAATTATTGCACCATTGCCACCTGTCTCTGTGTGACTCTGTAGAACATGTGTTCAAGGTTGCCATGTTGAACAGGGTAAACACACCCTGAAAAGGAGCGATCTCGGCAAGCACGTAGGGTACCATGAGTGTTGGGGTGGACTGTTTGCCAGTTTTGGCGTGTGATCGTGTAGCGTGGACACACTGGCCTTGAAGCTCGGTCCAGGCAGTGCCCCCACTGGCACCCCCCCCACTGGCACCCCCACACTCTTCATATGATTTGATGAAACTGTGTAATTTGCTTTTCACTTGCACCCGCTGTATTTTTCTGACTGAGAAAAGCATTTTGCTATAGCCAGTCGGTGTTGCGTTAAAAGCAGTTAGTGTCAGTCTAGAGCAAATTAAGGGACAGAGCACATGTGAAGAAACTACTTCTTTAAAGGATATTGATCCATAGATGAAAGGTAACATGAAGAGAAAAGAGCACTTTTGTATGAACACAACTATAAAAAATGATCCTGCTTGTTCTCCAATTACAACAGCTGTGTGCCTGTCATTTGCTGTCAATGATGCTACACTGTTTGTATACCATTTTTTATTCACAGAAAAAGGTTTCTTTTGCCCTCTAAAGCTAAAGAATGTTTTTTTGCCATCTTTGGATTTCTTGGGGGATTTTCTTTAAAGCTGCTTACCTCACCCCATCCCACAATGCAAATATGAAGAAATGTTAGTCAAGTTGAGCAGTCTGGTAAATCCATAAAGAGGATGGTCTTCATCTTCATGGTCTTGCTCAGCAGTGAGTTTATGTATGCTTTGTACTGGGTCTAGGCATTCTTTTGTAGTAAAACTAATAACGAGATAACCTCTGATTTGTTTTCTGTTCCCTGGGCAACTAATGTGGGGGAAGAAAGTCTGTATGTGTGTTGTGAGGCTAAATATATGAACACTGTCCTATTTCTATTGTCACTATAGATCTGCTCATAATCACAGTGGGCAGCTCTGCAAGTGGAAAGTGGGGGATGATGGGAAATATTTGTGGGAGAGCAGCAATGTGTCCTGCAGATGGAAACCTCTTTTGTATCACTAATATAAATGAAAACCCTGCAAAGGGAACAAGTTAAATTGGTTCCCCATGCAGTCACTCCGGACGCAGCCTATGAAGCGTGACAGGTGGGCCGTGGTTCCGAAGATCCGCCGTTGTGAATTTTTTGACACAAACTCACTCACTTCTTGGGTGAAGGCACTGCATCCCAAAAAAGGCAAGCCCACGCAAGAGTGCGTCAGAAGCCTGAGACAGCATTCTCTAAACAGCATGGTGTGGTTGCATGTTGAGTGGCCAATGGATCAGTAGAGAACAAAGAGAAGTTTGCTTTGGCTGAAGAAGATGGACTAGATGATGGATTGGTGACTATAGCATGGGTTTAAGGATCGGAATATCTAACTGGCCACTGCTCTTGGCTAATCAAAATTAGGGAGTGGTCTACATCTTACCCCATCTTCAAGGGTACAATAGCACTCCCTTGCTCTTGGTGGTAGGCAGATCTGTTGTTCTGTTTACATCTCCATTTTCTCTTCTTCTCACCAGTGATCCCTGGGAACGGTGGTGCTCTACTTACACAGAATAGAGCCACACCCCCCACTAAGACTCCGCCTCCCAGACAGACACCTGACAGTGTGGTGTCTGGACGCTTCATCACTGGCACTCGTGGCATGGTTGTTGTTTTTGTCTCTGCCTCATAACCCCAGGAGTGCATTTGGAAACATCAGCCACAGCTCTGCTCGTGCACATCTTTGTTATTGATCTCTGTTGACATTCTTGTTGACGTGCCTCATAGTGAGGGCTGCAGATTTGTAAAGATTTGCTGCTGCTTGAGGGAGGGAGTGTGTGTGTGTGTGTGTGTGTGTGTGTGTGTGTGTGTGTGTGTGTTTGTGTTTGTGTGCGTGTCAGAGAGAGAGAGAGAGAGAGTGAGGGAGGAAACTGGTTTTTCTGTGGAACATCTTTAGTGCCAAAGCTCTGGATAACACCAGCATGGAGAAATTAAAGAACAAAGTGTTCAGGAGTAAAACTCACAACATCAACACCATGTTAACACTTGTCAGAGTTGTTTGCAGACCTTAAACTCTGCTACTGTGTGTCTGTTCTTCTCTCCAGCATATAAATTTAATATATAGTAATGTTCCTTCATTATTTCTGTTATTTTTTTCTGAGGCAGAGATGTTAAATGGAAATTTGAAAGCTATAGAAGCAGAGCAATAAATTCTATGACGATGGAAGTGTCTGCATTCTGAAACTTCCTTGAACTTGTCTTCACTGTTTTTCCATTCCATCCTTGAGTCTGCTGTTTATCCCGGTCAAGACTTTTCAAAAAGTAATAATGCTTATAATTTTCTGGGTTGGCAGGCAGTCCGCTGTGTTTCACTGCGTAGATAATAACACCAGAGCTAAGTAAATAAAATGGGTACTGTACAGAGACTGACCCACAGGCCGTTCTGTGGCTCAGACTGATGGCAGGCTTGCGGAAGGCTTAGTGTTTTTAATGTGTTTAAAATAAAATAACCTAGAAATGTAGTGAAACACAAACACATTTCTATGTTGAAACTGGCGTAGGAAAGGTCAGTGACTGACTTGTTTTATTTAAACAAAGACCAGAGTTCATCACTTTTGAGATTGTGCTTTGTGCATCTATGGACTTGGCCAGACTGGCTCGTGACATGAAGGTGCGATGGATGGGAAGAGGCCACTAGAGGCACTCCTCGGGATGCACTCGTCTTAGTCTCGGAAGGTTCAGGACTGTAGGCACGTTGGACGTGTTTACTGTGCCGCAAGGAACCCGTGACCTTTAGCAAGGCTGTTGGCACTTGCATGCAGAAGATTCCAGCGCTGGTGGGCCAGACACATCGCTCAGAAGGGTCAGTCAATGGGCTTCTTAACCTTTAAAAGGGCATCGGTCACCAATGAGGTCTGTGCCGTGGTCATAACGTATAAAACATGCTTCACACCATCACAACACAAATGTTTCCTGGGTTCTGCAGTATATATTGGAATTTAATGTAGGATAGAGGGGAGATTTAATGCTGTTGCATATTTGCCGTTTAGGACACTGATGGTTTCTATACAAATTTGCCATGTAAGTGTGCTCCTGAATAAAATATCTGTAAAACAATGTGAAATAGCACATATTGTGTCTCTTATGACGCATGTGAAAGAGTCAAAGGTATCATAAAATGCACTGAATCACAGCTCCCTTTCCTTGAGTTGAAGGTTGTCGTGGATGTTTTTCAGCCAAAAACTGTTTTTAAAAGATCAACAGTGAACCCCCAACCCCCTTATCCTCTACAAGGTGTGTGACATGACATTTGAGATTTTAAGAGAGCTTGAAAACGCTATGCACATGGTTCTGCTTATGGCTTTGGGCCACTTGACAGCAACAGATGGCATAGTGGTTCAAAAAGTGTACTTAAAGTCCAAAGGCTGCTGGGTCTGCTTTTAGGCACAGTCTCAGCAGCTGCTGTTGTACCCTTGAGTCGGGTCCTTAACCTGAATAGACTAGTCAACTGTTCTGCTCTCTAATGGGCTGAAATTGTAGGTCTCTCTTGGTTAAAAGTGCCAGCTAAGTGGCTAAATATAAACACTCTCCTGTTTCTATTTTCCTTTTTGTTCTTTCAGCAGACACAATTATCCAAAGAGGCTTACATGTAATTTGTGACACCAACTGACATTGACAAAAAACTTTACAGTTTTTTAATAAAGATCTCTCCATCTCTCACTATTGTTCCCCTACAGTCACTTTACATTGTTGCTTTATACTGCTCCCCTATTCAGTTCCCTTACACTGTTCCCCTATACAATTCTCTTACAGCATTTCCCTACACTGTTCCCCTACATTGTTCCCCTACACTGTTCCCTTACACTGCTCCCTTACACTGCTCCCTTACACTGTTACCCTACACTGTTACCCTACACTGCTCCCTTACACTGTTACCCTACACTGCTCCCTTACACTGCTCCCTTACACTGTTACCCTACACTGCTCCCTTACACTGTTACCCTACACTGTTCACCTACACTGTTCCCCTAACTGTTCCCATATGCAGTTCCCTTACATGTTCCCCTATACAGTTCCCTTACAGCCTTCCCCATATTGTGTGAACAGTGTTCTTTGACATTAATTTAAATTCAGTGTCCATGACGATACTTATCCCTGTAAGTGGTTATAGCTGTGCGGAGAGTAATGAGATAAATTGCACTTGGAGCACTTCCTTATCCAAGCGGAGAACTTCACCTGCCCTCCCACCTCTGTGTCCCGGCAGAGCCTCCTTGTAACTGCAGTGGTGAGGGAGTCCAGGACCCCGAGGACTGTGATCGTGCCTCAGGTCAGTGCTCCTGCCTGCCGGGCTACATGGGCCCCCAGTGTGACGAGTGTGAAGACGGCCATTTCAACAACGGCTCCGCCGGCTGCCTGCCCTGCGCCTGCGACTCCTTCGGCTCTGTGGGGCCACTCTGCGACAGGTGAGGTTCAGGAAGAGAGCTTGAAGCTGCAGCCCTGAGTACCAGCCCCTCACCACCTCCAGAGGAGGCTCATACACCCCCCTCTAATGGGAAACAGCAACATTCCCCCATATTTTCACTATTCAGTTTTCTTTCTTTGACATCACTTCTATACTCAGCGCTGATAAGGGGCTTAATTCTGACTGAGGCTCTGACTGACAGCTCCGTTATTTGTGTTAATACTCGGGAGCCGAATGCTCCGGTTGCTCCCCTGCTGGAGACAGTGAAGTGCTGAGTGTGCTCGCTGCGCGTCTGTTTGCCCTGGGCTCCAGCCGTCCTTTATCTGCTGATCGGACTACGTGTGAAGGGTGTGAGCAGGGTACCGAACAGAGGATGGGCTGAGTGTGACTAACAGTAAACAGTGAGAGAACAGTGTCCATCACCCAGAGGCGCTATGCTGCAGACAGCTCTCTGTTCTGCGTGCCTCTCTCTTTTAAAACCCCATTTTAAAACAGTCGGAAAGAGGTCTCTTTCCCTTCTAAACGCAGCTCAGTACCCACGGCTATTTTTAGAAGAAACACAAAAACACATTCTGTCCTGGTGTCCCAGAGGAGCGTCGTTTCTAAGTCACATGATTAGATGCGTACTGCAAGTGGAGAGGTGCAGCTGTGTGAAGACGCATGAGGCTCAGTTACTTCAGGAAGTGTCCCTCCTGTATGAAATGGTGAAGCACACAATAATGTTCACTGAGTAGTCAATAAAAAAGTTGGGTTTTGTGTGTGTGTGTGTGTGTGCGCATTGTTTTTGGCACCTCGTGTTTTAGCTTGTACTCTAAAGCAGCGCCTGTCATTTCATCGCTGTACCTGGTGAAAATTGACACCTGCTGTAATGATGTTCACCTAGAGCACTTTTCATTTTTAGCAGGTCGGAGGTGCAGCTGACCTCATTGACCCACGATGCCGGACACACACTGTACAAGCTTCTGAACGCAGGGGCAAGCAGTCAGTTCCATTCACGTCTGAAACAGATAACTGCTCCCGGTGATTTTACAGGAGCGTAGAGTAATTCTACTTCTGAAGTGTTGCAGAACAGTTAAGCGAAACTCTCACAATACTCAGTCAGTTTATGTCATATTTTGTATATTAATCTCTGCTCCTAATATGTATAATTCTTTTCTGGGAACATGTTATTAAAAACAATCTCATTAGTGTTGTAGAAATGTTGCTAATGTTGTGTGTAAATGCTTCAGCTGCCAATACCTTCAGAAACCACACACTTGTACACAGATGTGGTTTCAGTGTCCCTAACAGGCTGGAACACTTTACACCACTGAAAGCACAGCTAAACATAATGGTCATAAAACAAACACGCACACAGTAGCGTGCACAGGTGCAATAAACAGCCCAGATACAGGCAATTAAACCTGAAACCATTGTGTTAACCAGTTTTTAGTGTTATTAGGACCATGTAGCTCTTGGTCTTATTAAATGTAAAACGTATTTGTCTTCTCGTGTTTATAGCTCAGTCTGAAGTGGTTATGTTTGTTTATTTTTACTAACGATGACAGTTGCCTTTTTGCCCAAAATGGCATTATTCAACAGTGCTGAGTTTTTCCTCACATTTCAGGTTTGTTTCTGTTCTGTTTCTGTGACCTGCTGTCGTCCCATCCTGCGCTTGCAGAGCCGCTCCTCTGAGGTAAGGTCACACCCACAATGCACTGGGCTGTGTAGAGGAACAGTTTGAACAGAACTCCAGAATGTGGTTCTGTTTAGACGTGTGGCCTGTTCTCGCACGCCACTTCGAGAAGCCACCTCCTTTAGCGGCGCGTAGAAACATGGATGCGGGGCTGCTCCACAGTGACGTGGCCCTAGGGAAAGAAACGGCAGGAAACCAGAGAGTGTGTGGCGTCTCGAGTGTGAGCTTAAAAATAGGCTCTGTATTTTTGTGCCGCACCGTGGTGAGGAGCCGTGCTAGCTGCTGACTTGGCGCTTTGTGGCGTTTCGCTCTGGCCACGTCACGGGCCCAACTGAGTGACAGGCTCTTTGTTAAACGTCGCTTGGGATCCCACCTGACAGCGGTATCCCAGCTGCCTCTCCATCTTGCCGTGTTATCAGTGGGCACCTTTTTTAAATCTACCACTATTTGCTACTAGGCTTTTATTGCCGGGCAGAACATTGCTGCCTTTCTCTCTGGGACAGCTGAGAGCTTTGGGAAATGTTATGATAGGTGAGGTGGTGGTGGGGGGGGACTGAGAATGGGGAGCCAATATGGGAGGTGGCGGGGGGATAACACAGCACACACCCACAGTATTGGCCTTCCCCTCACAGGAGCAGGCCCTCAGAGCACTTTCCCCGCTGTTTATCTGATTTTGACTGGCCCACACTGGTCTTTCTAGAAACCCACTGAGCTAACTTTTCCCTCTATATGTCGAATCCAATCCTGCCGTGCATTACAGAGCAAGTCACAGTGCCTGTCCTTACCTCATCAGTAAAGCTGAAATGGTAAGATACCTGGAGTTTGTCAACCAGTTGATAACAGTTCTGATATCAGGAAAGTGCTTAAACTACCAGTGTTATTATGTAAATAGGGTTATATCTTAAATGTCTTTAATGTGCACGATATTCATGCCATGGAATGACTATTAATTATTTAGACCTTTAATGGAGAGTTTTTTTTTAATGGTTTCCATTGTATTTGCCTCAGTAATTGTTTTCATTTTAGCAAATAAATGTTAGAGAAATATTGCCAGTAAGTGTGGAAACACAAAGCTTCCCTTCAGTGAGGAGGAAGCTGTCTGAGTGTTACTTCAAGGCCTGTCTTAAACTGCTTATGTCACTGCCAGTCTGGTGACACCATTTTTTTCCTCTGATGCAACATTTCAGGTTTTAATGTTCATCAAAGCAATGCATAAACTGTTGTTGCCATGGAAGCATTTAGTAAATCTTATTTTACCATTTGGGGAACAGGAAGTTAACAAACCTGGACTCTTACATGGCTTTTTCTGAATGTTCAGAGATTATTTAACTTAAATGATTTTAGTGTGCATTCTGTGTGCTTGTATATAAATTTCAAGCAAATGTGTAGACAGTTTCTACATTAGTATGTAAATGAGACTGACGTGCTGTGTTAGTATGTAAATGAGACTGACGTGCTGTGTTAGTATGTAAATGAGACTGACGTGCTGTGTTAGTATGTAAATGAGACTGACTGTGTTCAGAATAGTGCCCAGAACCTTTTCACTTGTTTATAGGGTTACATTGTCTGTAACTGGTCTTTACTTTAATTCTGTGCAGTTTGTCTTTATACTGAGCACCTTTCCAGATGCAATTACTGCAAAGTGCTTAACTTGAAATGTAGTGACAGTATTGCAAGTAGACATAAGTCACTGTCTGCCGTGTTGCCCGATGCTGCTTGCCACCTGGACTCACCTCGCAATATAAATCCACCTCCCTGTAGAGGATCCACCTCTCTGGACTTCACCCCCAACACAAGTCCACTTTCCTGGAAACACCCCCCAAAAGAAGTCCACTTCCTAAGATATGCCACACCTTTCTGTCAGAGCCTCTCTGACATTGAAAGCAGTTACATGCTATTGCTCTGACCTGGCGCTAATGTGGAGCTGAGAGCCAGAGATTTGGCATAGATGTTGGGCTGTGTGGCTGTGGGGTTTGCCAGCTGCAGGTGGATGGCGGCAAAATGCCATCTTTGAAATGATGCCCACAGAATGACAGCAGAGGTTGGAGCTTAACTCAGGACCACTAACAGGACATGAGCCAGGTCCCCTGATAATGTCAAATCACAGCCTAGATACTCATTCTGTCTAATCAGAGGGCACCTATGTAATTGCCAAGTGCTGCTGGTACTGGTCGTGCTGGGAGGGACTAAATTTGGCCTTAGCAACCTTCAATATTCTTCATGATAAAGATTTAGTGTTAGTGCGTATACCGCGAAGGTCGGTGTCCCTGTTAATACTGAACACGGTTTGACAAAGGAGGTATAACTCAAACAGGGTGTGTCTTTGTTCATTAGAGAGAGCGTGGCCTCATATTTGGACACTGAACAGAATGGTTGTTGTTTATGCTAATTGTAGCTATCTGGCACTCAACCTGAAACTGGATATTAGCAGCCACATGTGAGGATGTTTAGCTTGGAACGGGGACCTCAGCTTTCTTGTTTAAATTGATTAAAACCATGCTGTAATGACACGGTAGTATAAAGGCAGTAGAATAAGAGCTCTGGAACAGACACAAAAGCTGCATTTCCATTTCCTGGCAGGCTGTGCAAATCGATGTGATCTCAGCCTTTCATACTTACGCACGTGTTCCTTTGTTGTGATCGTTGCATAATCATTTCCTTCTTTACAATTGCTCTTCAAAAAGCAGAAATTTACCCTTTCAATTTTGTCTCTATAATCCATGCACAAACTGCTGGTACCATTTGGCCAATGAAAGGAACTCCCAACAGCAAGAGCGGCAAACAGAATTATTATCATGATCACATGGTTAGTTTCGTTTGCTCCTGTCCTCACAGTAAAGCTGCATGTCAGACTGAAGCAGTCCAAGTCAGGCCTATTTGCTCAGAGATACATCATGGATTTGAACCAGTGATTTTTGGTCTAGAGTGTAAAGTGTTACACCGCCTTCTGTGACCGTCTAAGGAGATGTTATCGGCTCTTTTCTCTTTCCAGCTGCTCTCTTGCTCCACGCCTGCCTGTTGATCATGTTCCACAGTCTGAAGTGGCTTAATGGTTGTACAGCTGTTTAAAAAGCTGCGTTTATGACATGCCGATGCCTTTTACTGACTAAAAGAATGATTTGCGTGTCGTTGTTGTGTTTGTTGGGAGGAAGAATTATGATAAGGCTACGTTTTCGGGAAACAAGGACCGGAATGGTACCAATGATCTTGAGGAGACAATCAGGTGTCATTGGTGCCAACCTGAATTGTGCTTGATGAAGGGACAAATATGCACCATAATTGAGAAGGACCCTGTCCTGGTGCCTGGAACAACACAATTTCCTGTTCTGAGACAGCTGAAGAAAAAACATTCCTTTGAGGAAACAGAGGTTAGTCTTTTTTCTTCATGGTAAGACCAGCCACTGTAAAGACAAAGGACCGGTCCATTAGGTCCAGGCTGTCAAACTCAACACTGCACTGCAACTGTGCTCCTCAGTGATAAAGCCGACCTCTGAAGCCACCAGCTCACACTTAGAGGTTAGAGACTGCCTGAAGTGATTCGAAGCCCGATGCCAGTTGGCTCCTGCAGCAGCAGCAGGGCACTCACCTCTCTCTGAACGTCTCCTACATGTGTTTGTCTTGAGGCCGAGGCAGACAAATCAGTGTGCAGCTGTTAATTAGAGCTGACCTAGAAAAGTGTTTCTCCCTATGCGCTACGGTGGGTCAGCCCCCCCATGGGCGCGTGCGCACACGCACGCTCACACACACTCACAAACGCATGCACACTCACACACGTGCAAAACACATACACACACACTCATACACGCACACACGTGTACACACATGCAAACACACACGCGCACATACGCATACACACAGACAGCATGCGCACACGCACACACTTTCACTGTTCTGCAGCACCTTGGACATTGGTGGTGGGGGTAGATTTAAGAGGGCTCATGCTTGGTAACTGTCACTACTGTTGATACATTGCAAGGACCCTCTAGGTTTGCATTCTGTGTCTTTCTGTATTTATTGGTGTAACTATACTGTTCCTCGAGATGTAGATTTATACCATGACTATCAATGGGAAGGCTGTCACAAAAGTGTCTAACTTGAATTGTGTTTTTGTATTACAGTTTTACTTGGCAAACCACGATGTAATTTGTGTTGTGTCCTTGACTTCCCTGACATGCAACTCTTTTTCTCCCAAGCAAAAAGTGATCAGGTGCTGAAATTAGTGCGCAAATGAAGTGTAGTGCCATGCGCTAGAAAAACTTCCTCATTAAATTGCTCATCTAAAACAAACCAGTAGAATTATGGAGGATGTTCATTAAAACAAAAGCTCTTAGACAGATAGCACAGCTAGCACCAGTTCATTAAAATTCAGTTTTGTGCTTTTTCTTCCCCAAGTGATGCAAACAAGATTGGCTTTGTAAGACCCGTCTGGTTACTTACCACTAACGTGTGCAAATGACCATACCATACACGTTGACTTAAAACGAGGGTTGAGCAATGGACAAAACTGTCAGACTCTGGCAGTAAGGCACCACAAGGTACATTGTGGGGGGCGGGCGCGGGGGGGGGGGGGGGGGGGGGGGGGGGGGTGGGGGGGGGGGGGGGGGGGGGGGGGGGGGGGGGGGGGGGGGGGGG
>JABJVR010017160.1:0-80135 GCA_025773905.1 Chitala chitala | reverse complement strand
GGAAGATGCGTACATCCCAGCAGCGTCCCAACTAATTCTACCGCATATGCTGCTACATTTGCTTGCTGTGCGAAATTTAAAATATTTTTACTGTTTTTTTGTATCGCTATCGTCATTGTAAGATAAAAAAAATACACATATTTTTCTTTTTTACTTTTCCTATTTTTATCAATTTAAAAGATTCTCAGTCTTTTCTTCCACCAAACTCATCTTGTCATTTCATCTGTTTAAATCAAGAGGTGTCAAGGCTAACTCTTTAGAAGGCTATTTGTATTTGTAGAAGCTGTTGTCTCTTTATGGTGAAATTACTCTATTTTGTGTGCTTTGAGCTTGCCTGCACTTGACATTTCGAGGTCAAAATTATGTAAACATCAAATTAGGGTTTTAATAAAGGAACCATGGGAAGAGAAGCTAAATAATGAAAGATTAATTCCTTTTGACAATATTAGGTTCATTAAGTTATAGTATTTCGTTAAAGTTTAAGTTAAAGTATTTCGTATCATGCAGAGAATCTACTACACATGCATCAGACACTGTAGATTTATGTTGAAATACTATTCTGTCTGTTCACCTGTGATTCCATCAGGACACCGGCACCTAAAAGCATTCAGGCTGTCAGAGCACGACCCACCATTGAGGCAGGGAGAACTGAGACACTCATCGACCTCAATCTCACAGTTACTGCCTGGAAAAGATGGAAAGGTTCACTTCATTAGCAATCTTCCGGCTGTTGACTCATCACAGCCACTTACAAAAGGGCCATATCCAATTAGCTGTGTTCAGTGACGCGAGGGGAAACAGGCCTTTTTCTGCGGGGCACACCAATGTCGATCGGCCTGTGCAGGACGGCTGTGTAATGAACGTCGCTTTGATAGGTGGGGAGTAACTAAGGATTTTAAAATGAGAGGCAGCAAGAGGTATGACACAAATTGGGAAAAAGAGGTCTTTGTCCTCTGAAGTAGCAAGGGGACAAGAAATTGCTTAGACATTTTGATTGGGCAACCCACCTATAAATCCAGGTGCACAGAAACACTCATAGGCATTCAGAGAGTCTCGGCAAATACTTGATGTCCCGCACGGATTGTCTTGGCAGTCGTCTGGGTTTACCTCACAAAATCGCCCAGTTAACCCTGTTTGACAGTAAGAAAACATAAGGGATTCAGTTACTAATTTAATCCCTGAACTTCTGTTACACAAAACACAATATCTTAAAATAGGTGTGTATTTCATCTTGTTATGAGTTACCGATTAGTAAAGCTTCAATAAACTGATTTTGGAATCCTATGCATCATGGATAAATTATGATGGTGTTTTGCCACCTTTCTTACATGTGAATGAAGGCCAAGATGAGTACAGAGCACTTAAGAAAGCAAGAAATTTTCAAACACTCGTAGCACCATTCACTTAAAGGCAGCTGTACTATACAGACACCATTTTATTTAAACTGTAAAATCAAACTCAATGTACTCATGAAACAATCTCAGTGGGCACCTGCTTTGAACAACTGCTGTCACCCTACTGTAAGTGAAACCTGCTCCTTGAAAAAACTCACCAGGCAAACAATCACACCTGAAGCCTCCAGGTACCTCCACGCATTCTGATCCCTGATGACACAGGCCCTCCAAGCACTGACTTATGGGAGTTTGGCAGTGAATACCTGGATTACCAGAGATGCAAATGCATTTAAAGCTGCATTGCAGCTCCTCACAGGACTTTGAGTTATATGGAAATAGCATAATTTTGATACCTAAGGCAGGGTTATTGATAATTTAGGACAAAGAAATAATACAATTCAATTGAGGGACTATATGACAGAAGCAGAAGCTGCATTGTCTGTGTTAAAAAAAATTATATTGATTTTGGTTTCCATTGCTTCGTGGAACTCGTATACAAAAACATAAATTGTAGTGTTCTTTTTTAGCATGTGTCCTTCAAAGGGTTAATGTGAATATATATTTTTTTACAACTGTGTACAGTTTATCATGGTTTGCTTTGACTGAAACACACACTTTTTCAAAGTGCTAAAAGGGTGATGTCTACTTAGAGGCCAGGTACACACACATTCTCCAGCAGAGGTGATGCAGCTGTCACTGTTTGAGCATGCTGTTATCAGCAATGCACACTCGCTGACAGGAGTGGGACAGTTCTTACCTGGGTAAATCCAGTAAAATGAAAGCTAACTACCAATCAACAATGTGCATCCTACATAGTGCTCTTATTGAGGTAGCACCAATGGTGATATATTTATATGCAAAGAATGTTGCAAACCAAATAAAAAGTTAAACCTGATATTTATAACTCATTACACATTTACATGCCTTGGATGAAGTTCAAATTCAGATCACAAGTTACAAAAGAGAATGTGTTTAACAATGTTTGCTTTTAAAATCCAATAACTTCATTTCTTATCTCAAATGTTTCCATTTTACTGTTTGTAGTGTGATAAAACTTAAAATTCCAAGCACTGTTTCACCACATTGATGTTTAAAATTTCCCCAAATATGACATTTTACACATAAAACAATTATGTAACTTGGTGATGGGAGAGATGAGAGTTTAAAAGCCACAGCAGAACTGCTTTGCACTGTCAATCACAGCTTGTTTTAACCTACTGGGAACCAGTACAGGAACCAGTGGGAAGTGGGTCAAAGCCACCAGTGACTGACGGAACACATAAAATTCCACCCCGTGGGCCTCAAAGCCTGTTTCTCCTATTACTAATTTAGTGGGCTTTGCATCAGTCATCGTGATCCTCAGTTCATTATGAAAAGGTTCAAAAGCTCCACTTAGGAGTGTTTCGCTGGAACAGAACTCTCTCTGGTGAGAGCCTCATGAAACAGCCTTTGAGCACAGATGTTTATGGAGCAGAACATCACAGTGGAGGCAGCTTTCATTTTTTACAGGGTTTGGCTCAGGGATGTTCAAAAGTGGCCAAGAGGACCCAAATTTCATAACATTTATACTATTCTGCAACAAGAAAAAATTTATATATAATAGCTTAATCCGTACATAAAAGTCACATTTCATGTAATCCATCATATTATCTCAGAATGGTGAACATGTTGCGAATTCTGCCAGGAGTATGTAAACTGAGCTGAGCCGTAAGCTATATTAGTGTTTTGTATTTGGCTAAATTATTATTTGCCCCTGTAGTTTTTCACCTTTACAACATGGCTGGGCAAACAGCAATTTTCTCAAACAAATCTTTCAATTGAAAGTAAAAATGCTGTGGAACAAGGCCTCATGGTTCAGCAGAGCCTCAGAACTGTGGCAGAGGCATTTTGAACAAAAACCCCGGAGATCCGATTCAGTGGCACAGGCATTAGAAAAATACCCAGCCTGTTACACTATCACACATGGACTTCATACTTCTTAATCCATTTCAACAACAGCCACTAGTGAGAAAGTATTTTCCAGTTATTATTGTGTCAGAATGAACCTTCCATACAAGTCCTCTGGAGACCTCATTTTTAATATTGCTTTTGTGGAAGAAAAACACATTTAAAGACATTTGTCATAAAGTCTTGCATGAATCTACAGTGTAATAGGAGTAAGAATTTTTTTTCCACCACGGATGTTCACCCTCATGCAAAGAAAGTGCTGAGACCGAACCAAAACAGTAAACAACTTGCTGAAATGATATGCAAATGTAATATCAACATTAAATTAATGTTGTGTTGAATACAACAAGCCTGCATAAATGGCATTTCTTACGAATGAGATTTAGCTATTACTTTCTGGGATTTTGTTTAATGTCTTTAATGTGTTTGTTTAACTACGTATTAAGTTTTCATCGATCATCAGGTCAGTTAGTGCTTGGAAAACAACTTAATTTGCAGGCATTTAACTGGAAAACCAACAACGTCTCATTGTGCCCAAATGTTCATAGTCTGAACAGTCATCATGGGGGAAGGGGGGGTAGTGGCAAAAGGATGCCCCTCATTGTAACATCCCTGTCCTACTAAGTGGTCAAGTTAGAAGCTATCCAAGTGTACTGGTCATATCCAAATTTTTTACTCAGGGCGGCTGAAGTGAACATCGTATCGATTAGGGGAACAAGACAATGAGTGGCAATAATAATCATCCAAAAGTATAATTTAAAGAAAAGATATTAAATTATTGGACCGACTAACTAAAATAAGGTATAATAGAAAAATCCTTCACACAAAGTGCTCTCCATCTCCTGGGTACTGTACCTTCAGACGCACTCGTAGAGTAAGATCTATCAATGTTCATCTAATAGTAACCGGCCACATGTTTAATACTAACCATTATATATATGATGGACTATCACATTTTAAAGGTAAGCGTGTGTGGTTTAAGTTCTGAAAAGGCCCTTACTGTGTTATTCTGAAACACGAAACTGCTGGTGGAGATTGTCGCTGTGGATGGCTGTCCTGGATGTGAAGGTTGATTTTACACACTTGTCTGTTCTGTGTAGCAGCGGCATTTCAGAGAACACACAATACAAATGGAGAACACTGAAATGGCTGGAAGAATGAAGACATAAATAAGCTCCTGTTCTGTGCCAGTGAAGCAGAGAGACAGGGGCTCCAAATAATATTGTAATTAATTTATTACAATAACGTAAACTTTACAGTAATTAATTATTGTAAAGTTTAACTAAGGGCCACACTGCTCTGGCTCTCAGACCTCCCTTACATGATGTTTACATAAAACCATGGCAACCACTGGAACTCAGTCACACAATCAATAAAAGCAGGACTTTCTTTTGAAGAACCACTGATTCACCATTTTTCACCAAAGCTGTTCTTTCATACGCTTTCTAGAACTCCGGAATGTTCTGCTGTGGGCTCATATATTAACAGATTGTATTTTCTACCACAAAAATTTCTTGAAAATTGACTTATCTACCTTCATTTTTTTTACAACACTCTGTATATAAAATCAGGGTAAGGCTGTATGAAACATTTGATAAATGTTCTTACTATATTGTTAGGCACACTAAAACACTCTTGTAAAGAAAATGTACCCTGACATTTGTGCAAATGCGAGAGGAATATTCCATGGTATTAGTTCATTTAAATGGAGATTTTTCAATTCTAACATCAAGCACTTCAAAATTTCTATGTGAACACTTAAAAAAAAAAAAAAGATCGTATTGAGTTTTCATTATATGTACGTTTTTGCAGTTGTTTCTGTGTATTCAGTTTCTTGTTTCAAGAAAAAATTGCAGACCATGTGCTTCTAGGCCTGAATATTTGTGTTTATAAACTAATAAATAAATAAACAGTCTTAATGATGGATATTAAATATGTTGGCATAGCATTGGCATTTTAGCACACTGGACGCTCGCCTCCCTTGCTGTAATACTATATATGACATATGTAAATATGTGTGCGCTCATCTATCTCTACAGATTTATGTGAATTACTTCTCAAATTACTGCACCTTCTCAATACAGCTGCCTGTGTGCTTTTATGACCTTATTTTCATTTTGATTTTTAGACAAAATTACATCATATATGGGTTTCAATTGTGGCAAGGTTCTAACCTTAAACTGAATTGCAAATTATACACAGAACTTAAATGTTTTAAATGAAAGATAAAAAAAAAAAAAACACCTGCAAATCCTGGAGGACAAATGCATTTGTAATCTGCCACCAGGTTAATGCAAGTGGAATTATTGCTGCAGAATCCATCGTTGCAATCATTATAACTGATTTCACAGTCCACACCCTCAAAACCTTGGATTGGGTAAGAAGAGGTCATTAGCACTGTCACTGTTACTCTGTACATCATAATTAAATCAAAGCAACGTTTCCCATCTTACACAAAGATGCATACACTGATAGACTCATTTCACATAAAACCACACACTGTAACCTCTGATGCCAATTGTCACAATTCATATGAAACCACAGAAACACTGAGTGATTACACACACATTTTACATAAACCACACTGTTAGGGTGATTTCATTTTCCCTTTCCACATATGTGGAATTAAATAATTTCTTTTCCACTTTGCACTGAAATCACAGCCATTGAGGCAGGAGGTGACAACATGAAACCACAAGCACTGACAGAATAATTTGACTTGAAACCACACATTTATGAGCTGGTTTAAACCCCTGCCTGTCTAAACACCATCTGGCATCCATACATGTATTGTCCTTATATAATTAATTGCGTGCCAATGCACTAATGTCACAGGATCAAGACCTCAAATACAGATGTGCCAAAATATGACTGCACAAGAAACATCTACTTTGTTACGACTCATTGGCTATAAAGAAAAAAAACATCAGTTTCCAAATAATGACAAAATCCAAAATCTGTATGAATACACTGCTTCAGATAAATAAATAATTATATTCCACTCTGCCTGCTACAACACAATGTGCATGTGTCTTGGGCAACTCGCATTGTCATAATTCACTTTTGGAAACTAACATAATACTGCAGATAATAAAATACATGTGTACACACACAAGAAAAACTTTCTTTTTTTCCTGACACGCTCTTTATAGCCTGACTATTGCAGTAACTCAAACGTTTGCTTTCTACAACAGTGTAGCTCAGTGGAAGACATTTCTTTATCGTTAGCTCTCACTTCGTGTTACATGTACCTTTTTATGCCAAACAGAATGTAGATCAATATGAAAAAATGGGTAAGAATGACGTGTTGATGCATTTAACCAGAAATACTCACAAAGAACATTAGAAGCAACCACCAAATATTTTAATGCGTGGGATCTTTTCTTCAGATAAGTCCCACATGGTCAAAGAAAACAATATCCAACATAGTTGTCTGAATGATGGAGAAGCCTATAACATCAAATCAAAACATGAAATGGGACTAAAAGTTGTACTTAAAGGGTAGTAAATGGGACTAAAAGTTCAGTAAATCATGCTTTCAACATGCTGAATGTCAATTTCAATCAGGATCATACAGTATTTAAAAATTAGACAGACTTATGCATATTTAGTTCTCCTACAACTGGACATGCTATCAGGGTAAATTCTGAGAAGGACAACAGCTTTCATATATGTTTGTATTTAATTTTTGGCAAGTGTAATATTTCACCTGGTCTTCACCTGATACTTTTGTCCAGGCCGTTAAACCTTTACTATATGAGCTAATTTCGACTTTAAGAGATAAAAGGTTAATACCGTGAAGTGAAGGAGACTGCTCTGCTCTCATTCGTGACATTTTATGCCCCTATAAATGCATTGCAGCACATGGTCACGCTACAAAATGACTGTCATTAGTGCCGTCACAGGCCACGGCAGTGGGAGGAGTGTGACTAATACTGGGCCATCAGAGCCGTCGGCACGCTGCAAATTCCCATTCATTCCTCAAACTGACCATGGAGCCAATTTCCATCGCTACCCATGTCATAAAATTCCACAGTCATACTGACTTCATTAATAATGCATAACAGCTCTCGCCCCTAATCACGCTTTAATCAGAGGTATGTCTCACAAGTAGGGAATCGACTCATCCAAGAAATTATTGACAAATCTGAAGAGATTTATTTTCCCCCTGACCTAATGATATCAATGACGCAGTGGAATTTCAGGCAATAATTAATCATTTAATTATTTGGATGACTAACGAAGATAACAGAAGCAAAAAGCAGACAAACATTTGCAAATATAAAGACTAAAACATGGAATAAAATCCATTTTAACAAACATGCAAAAGGCATAAATCTCATTTAAGAAACTGGTTGTATTCAGAACAATTGTTCATTAACAGACAGTTAAATGTCTGATATACAGTAGTGTGGTAAGGGAGGTATTTTAATTATGACAAGGCCATAACACTAATACTGTGGTTGTTCCTTTTTTGTTATCTGAAAATTACATTCAGGTAGTCATAAATTTTATGTAAATGACAAACTCAATATAAATTTGAATCACAAGCTCTGTTTTGATGCAACATAGCTATCATTACATTGCCAAAAGAAGGAATTTGAGAGGATTGATACCAGCTTTTTATTTGTTTTCTACTACAAGGAATAATTTCTGCCTTGGCAAAAACAGTGGTATGTGTTCCATCTACACAAACTGTGCCATTTTGATAGAGTTACAGCTCATAATCTGCTAAAACCCGAGTGACAGGCAGAGTGACTGAAAGACAACCAAAATAAATAAATATAATACTAACAGAGAGAAAAGAACAGAGTCTGGAACAAACACAGACAGAAAGAAAGGGACTAAGAGTCAAAAAGAGGCAAACAAACAAATAAAAAAGACAACAAGGGAGTGTGAGACAGGAAAGATACAGAGAGAAAAAGAGAGGAAGGAGAAAGTGATACAAAAGAAGACATGGTAAACAACAGAAGTGAAAAGGAAAGTAAAAAGAAACAATTCAGAGATAATGGGGAAGAGAGGGAAAGAGAGTGGGATTGAGAAAGAGAGAGAGACAGAGATAATGGGAGAGAGAGACAGAGGGAGAGATAGAGGGGAAGAGCGACAGAGAGGGAGAGAGAGAGTGGGATTGAGAAAGAGAGAGAGACAGAGATAATGGAAGAGAGAGACAGAGGGAGAGATAAAGGGGAAGAGAGACAGAGAGGGAGAGAGAGAGACAGAGATAATGGGAGAGACACAGAGAGAGTTAGATTGAGAAAGAGAGAGAGAGGGAGAGAGAGAGAAGCAAAAAGAACAATAAAAATGGACAGAAACAAAGAGGTAGAGAGGAGGATGTGAGGGAGTGAGTACAGACAGAAAGACTATATGTGAGAGAGACAGCAGTAAGAAAGACAAGCAGAGACAGTGAGGAAGAGATGCTGTGAGTAAAGTCACTTCAGATGCTCTTATCTCTCACTAAATTAGGATTTCCTCTTAACTGTTTGTCACATTTAAAGGCTGCTGTACACTGCAGAATGCTGCTAGGATACAAGCAGGTCTTACTAGTGGATTACTTAATCACAATTATCTTATTTATTACAATGAATAAGGCAAGTACCATTAATACCAGATCAAAGGCAGTCTGTGGCCTCACCACCTCAATAAAATAACGTTTTGTCATTTCTATTTTTCCTACATTCAGTTTATGCAAATAGGAACTATATGTACAATTTAACTAAAATACATCTCATACACATCACTTTCACATGATAAAAGAAGAACCGAGTAACCGACACAGAAAACCAGCGAGTCAACTGTAATTAACCTTGAGGTGACTTACAAGTGCACACTGGGTTTTGCACAGATACACTAAAACACTGCCAATTACACAAACAGACTATATATAACCACTGGCAGCCATGTAGAATCTCTCTGAACTACTAAAAAAAAAATGGATGCTCCACAGGACTACATTCCATGGTTGGGTCTCCACTGGATGTTGAACTATGCAGGTGACTGTAAGCTTGCAGTGCTTTATGCGTGGTGTCAGATACAGGAAATAAACAGAAGAAGGTGTGGCCTTCATCAAATTTCATGTACTTGAGTAAAATGTGAGCATGAACCGAGATTACATCTCAACTTCAGCTGTGACTACAGGCCTCTATGGATTTCTGTGCAGTGAAGGTCACTAAACCAATTACAATCAGCCAAATTTGTCATTAACCCTTGTCACAGATGCCTGTTTGGTCATGTGGCACCCAATTGGATGACTTGGAACATTATGCAAACCAGACTTTGCATAATGTGTGTGTGTGTGTGTGTGTGTGTGTGTGTGTGGGGGGGGTTAATTTTGCCTTCAGCAGAATTAAAAGGCATTAATAACATTTCTTTGAATACTATGTTTCATAATACATAAAAAGTTACAAATGTTAGTTTTTAAAACCTTGCCATTTATCCTTCAGGGTCTTTTTACCCTGGGCGTGTATTTGATTTTAAAATAGTATTTCATATATGATTGCACTGAATATTTTATTAACTAAATTATTGTTTTAATCCTTAAATCTTTGAGCTACTTTTCTCACTGATTAATTTATCAAAGTTACCTATGTTAGCTATGACAAAAGAAGCTAGTTCCTGTACTAAATTTAAAGCAAATAGAAGAGTTATACACTACAACAAGAACAAACTCCAGGAATGCAAGGTGGGCTGGCAGCTATTTGAGGGGGTTTATGAAGGAACATGGCATTGCTGCAAAACCCTGACTGTAACTTCTGTTGTTACTATTACATACTTAAAGCTATATACCCAAAGGTAACATTCAACATTTTAAATGGGTGCCATGTTCAAACATCAACTGAATAAACACACATGAACCCTTTCCCCTGTAGTCCTCTGATGGTGCTGTAATTTTTGAGGTGATGCACAGGTACAGGTACAGTCTGGTCAAGTCTACTTATGGTAGCACAAGTCTGTGGTGAGAGTGCCAACCTAAATCCTGAAAATCAGAATGAATGACTGAAGGGATGAAAGTGGACAAATCATGGCATTATGTTTGATGGAAGAAGGTCAATCATCAGTAGAGATACATGGAAGATCGTGGTCCAGTCACCAGAAGAATCTGGATGGTAGAAAATGAGTGATCATTAATATCAGGATGGAGTAAGAGGGTGCTGGTGCTCTAAAGATATTTAGTTTTATTGTTTTCCTGTTTGTTTCAAATTATAGGAGTACCGTGATACAGACATTCATTTCCGATTCCTGTGTTAGCCTTGCAAATCCCTCTGGATGACAGCATCTGCCAAAGGAGTCAGTGGCAATTACAGCATTGAGCACACGAACCAATTCTTACAGTTGAGTAGTCTTGCATTCAGGTGCCATCTGGTTGCTGACACTTGTGACCTCCCATCATCTGTGTGCTGGAGAGTTACAGTAATTATACTTATGAATGCTGGACTCAGTACTCACTGCAGCAGTCTCCTACCCCAAGACAGAGCATTGATATATATTACATGGCCATGTAATTCAGACCTCACTGTGGTGCTACAGGAAATAGAGTATCAACCTACAACAACCGAAGATATAAAGAATATCTTGGCCCATCTGCTCAGCTTGTTCCCAATGAAGCCTATTGTAACAGACCAAGGGAGCAGGCGGGTTTCGACTTGCAGTAGATAATGTAATGTTTTAGGGTTAATATGTAGATCACAAGGAGATGGCTGACCACATGGAGAGAATCGCGTGCTGGTCTAGTCAGCATGCAGCCAGTAATATGCAGCAGTGACCCTGCACTGAACGCATGATGTGTTGTACATGGTATGAATCTGTGTGTTCTGTGTACAGGACACAGACATGCTTCGTGCACACAAACCTGTAGGGAGGACCACAGGCTCTGGCGTGCCCTTGACATGAAGAGACTTCATTTGCATACAAACCAACTGACAATCATTCATACTGACACGTGTCACCTGAAAGTGCAGCTCCGATTATAAAGTCCTCATAATGAATATGGTTACTTGCAAAATGAAATAATTACTGAAATACAAATGAGATTTTTTTGGCTTGGGGTCTTGTACCAGAGTGACTACATATAATAAAAACAGGATGCCTTTGACTTCTTAGAGTTAAATTACAGTAATAATAATAATAATAAAATAATAATATTAATAACAATAATAATATTAAAACTGACTTTTTGTTTATTCTTAAAGTAAAAACAATATATAAGTTTAAATAATTTTTAAATTAGATGGGACAAGCTGTTGTTTTTTTCACATTTCTTTTAAATTTCTGACTTGAGCTGAACAAGTCATGAGAATTGCACCTTGTCCATTGCACCATTGGTACTGAGTTGACTTGTAACCATGAACAATTTAAATTTCCTCTAAATACAGGGAAGCAATAGATGGCTTCTCCATTTACACCATACATAGTTTCCATTCTGAAACAATCCATTTTGGAAAAGAAGGAATACCATAATATGAGGACAAAGACATAAAATGAAATATTTGTAAAGGCACACAAATATTTCGCCCCCAAAAAAAACTGCCAAGCTGTGAGTTAATAGCCGATAATTCAACATTATAACCTCATCAGGAACCCCAGAATCAGAGAGAGCCCACAAACATAGTGTTGCATTTAAGAATAAGTTCTGAATCAACACAATGTTTCAATCTCCAAGTAGGACTGTGTAAAATTAAACCTGCCTAATGTCAGTTATGTCACAATCCACATATGCTTATGTTTTAACACAGCTTTTGCAAGATCTATTGTTCTACATAGATGCAATTACCAGCATGAGGTGACAACTAAATCAGACAGTTTTCACAGAATAACAGTCAGACATATAGCAAAATAGCCTATTTTATCAAGTTGCTCTCATGCGTGTTTGCAGTTGAAACATTAGATTTATAACTAATCTGTATTTATTCTAGCAATACTGCAACATTGACTGAATTTGAAACCTAAACCTAAGGTGAAATATCATTAAAGTCTCTCATGAAAGCATACTGAATATGTACAACATATTGCTGGGTCATATCAATGTAAAACAAGTGAGAGAGAACTCCTGCAAAGGGACTATATCAGAGCCACCCCTGTAAATGTGTACAAATGAACCACTGGTCTATCAGCATCCTCAGGGCACACTGACTTTTACTGTGAATCAGATGCTAAAAGTGTTTAAAAAAGTCATTACTAGCACAGGATGCAAGGTCACCTGGTGTGAAGGAGGGGCTAGCAGGGAGGTAACTCAAACTCAGTTTGAAATAACATAATCTTTTTCTATCTGAGACACCAGAACAATAAAATACAAATGGGGGAAAAAAAAAAACTGAACGTCGTTGTAAATCATTATGACTGCATATGCTGTATCTCATGGGCAAATTCAACTTGACTCATAAATGTGTCTGTTAGCACTCACTGCTTTAAAAATACTCATATAACTCATTTGAAATTATAGACTTGGGGAAAATCTTGTATTATCCACTTCAAAATGCAAATTGCCTAGTAAATGGGAAACTCATCTGTAATTCAAAGATTATAAAAAAGAAAACTCGCATAAATCCTGAATCCATACGATAAAGACTGTTATAACACATGGGGTATTTTACAGAACAAAACGACAAAGTGAAACCGATCAGGTAGGTGGTTTAGTGAGAGACAAACACGCTGAGTAATGCTCCGGAGGTTGTTACATGATAATCCCTACTTCAGAAAACAGCACACTGTGAGCACAACTGAGTCCTTTCTTTTCACACCAGGAACGCTGCTCTCATGGAAGTACCACTCAGCCATTTTGCGTCATTCAAAGTTCCCTGGAAGTTGGGTCACACTAGCTGAGAACCTTTCAGAAGGTAAAAGAAAAGTGTCTATATTTGAACTTCAAATAAAAAATTAAAACAAAAAAAACTGCACAGAACAGATTTTTGTTCCTTTATATCTTTCCCCTCTTTCAACTAAAAAACACATCCTTCCATTGAAAGGTGACTTGGTTTATCCTAGTAAAATGCAAAGTACAATAGTATCTCTTAGGATCCACGTAAAAAATGATTATTTCAAAATCTCTGTAATGTGTCTGTCTGGTTTTAAACAGAACATTTATCAAGAAAAATGTACTCAGGAAGTCAATAATGGGCCTCATACAGAATAGATAATTTATGGGCACCATGTGACATTTGACCCTGAAAGCCTCCTCCCCCTTTGAACATTTGTCAGTTTTCTGTACAAACCCTTTTCAAGTAGACTGTCTGGTAGCTGAAGGCAGAAGAATCTAACTCGTTATCATTTAATATGTGAGAGGAAAAGCCAGCAGTCATCACTCTGGCTTGAAGAACACACAGCCTTAATGGTTTTCCAGAAACTTCTGAGAGGCCATAAAACAGAGGTTTCCAAAAGTGGCCATAAAGCTCACATTTCGGCATGCTCAAACACATTTATGGCCGTAGTGTGTTTTATTGGGTAAAGACACCCTTTCTCCTGGAGATTTATGAAGCCATTGATCCCTTCTCTTGGGGTCTGCCTGCTGTCAGATATGCTAATTGAGTAAATCAGTAGCATAAAGACCCACCCTGGCACCTGATCTATATCATGTCTGTCTGCTAAAGCAGGTCCTGTGTCTGCACGCTGCTGATAAATGCCTGCGTCGATAACTATTGTTAGAAATATAACGCACCTACACCCTGTTACCGATACTTGGTCGATACCGGCAGTAAATAGTGCAGGCTGATGTTTGCCGCTTAATAATGGAACAAATGACGACCTTAATGAACATCTTTGAATCTCATTTACAGTGACCCGTGAATGAGACATGGCAGCTGGGGACAGGGCAGACTAAATACCAGCAGCGTGCTATACTCAGGAACCTTTTAAATGTAATTTACAGAATAACACAGAAGGACACAGTAAATGAAATGTCCAAAAAACTTCCAGAACTGTAGGCCTCAACACATGCGTTTTGCCTTGGTTCAGATGTTCTACTGGGAGTTCGGATTTAAACAATTGACAAGTTTCAAACAAAGAGGACTAAATGAGTTTTATTTAAAGTTGGAACATTCAGGAAAAATTCAACACATCTGCCCTGGTTGACTAAAACCCTTGTGATGTTAAGGTGTGGACTGTTTGAGGTGGAAACCATTTAATGATCAAATATATGATTTATTGCTCCTAAATGGAATCTGTAAATACATTTGGCCATTTATTTAACCTTAAACATTCACTTAGCAGCATAGCAATTCTCAAAAAAAGCTACTTTTATATCATTGGAGATAATTAGATTCTTAACTACAGACTCTGGTACCAATTAGACTGTACTTGACATGAGTAGGTCAAATTATTAACAACACCATAAAGCACAATCACCTTAGGAAAGTAAACCATGGGTTTCACTATAAATTTCATAAAGGAAATATTTAAATAAATAAACACTCCATGTGCATTTAATATGATGGTTAGATTAAAGCAATACACATATTAGGAATGAGCAGTAGCTGTTAGCCTCTTCAGTATTTATCAATTTATTCTGGCAAAAAACATTTCATTTTGACATAAAAAATAAAAATAATGAATAAACAAAGAATCTTTTTACAAAGTACATTTTCATAACAGCAAACAACTGTCTATTATATCCTCTGAGTTACAGACAGGTGGGCTTGGATAGTAATCTATAATGGAAGTTATAGAGGCTAATGATGTTTAATTTATTGGCATGGGCAAGTCCTTCCCAAACTTGTTTTTCCTATATTCTTTTATAATTATTATTTTAATACAAATGACTAAAATTTGACTACAATAACTGTGTATGATGACGTATCAGCAGCTGGTATTAAAGAAATGATTGGAAATTACGCTCATACAACAGCGATGTCCTCAGATAAATAGTGTCTGAGCACTGCGCCGCTGACATGAGGCCGCTACGAGTCCCGTGAAGATTTGCTAAAAAACGGTGAGACTGTAGGCAACATCAACCAGCAAATCAACCACGCAGCCTGTATCTGAGGAGACATCATTTCAAGCAACATTGAATGCTGTGTCTGCTATAACAGAACTCGTCTGGAAAATAATGAGATGCATGAAGTCATAAGCGTACAGCACTTGAAGGTTTGTCACAGTAAATGTGTCTATTTGTTAGCCATCCAAACCAGGGTGGATGGGAGCCAACAGAATGTCATGGGTAAAAAGCATCATTTTTTAATTGAGACCAAAGTCTTTATTTGCATGGGAATGCACATTTCAAGTGTTTGGCCTACAGTCAGTAATTAAACATTGCCACACTCCCTCACATATTAGACAAGTGCCTTCCACTCAAGTTTGGAGTTCCAGAAATTGAGCATAATATGATGTAGCATAGGAAATGGCATCTTACAAATGGGAAAAAGTGCAGCTATTATCTTTTAGTCTGGACAGCCACGGTTTATGTGATTGTTGAACTGGGTGCCGTTGGGTTAAACCAGGCGTGATAGACACCATGACATTCCCATTCACCATGGCTGGAGGGGAGCGTTATTCTTCTGAACACCACAACAATCTAAATACCAACAGTGCACTTTGAAACTCTACTAATTTTATGCAGGCTTTCATAACTTCTCATTTTTTCTTATGTGGAAGCATACACCCATTTAATGCAATAACATCTACATAAACTTTTAAGAGGTAATTCTAACTAAATGTTTACATGTCACATGGCGCTCTTATGCACAATGAAAAAGAAAATCCTGTAAAATACGCAAAATTTTGATCTCTTTCTTCATTTTTAGGAAAATGTGAAATTACGTATAAAATGGAAAATGTATTACGAAGTAGTGACTGATCTTAAACAATGTAAAAGTCCTTATGGGCAGTGTTGAAGAGGTTTGGATCTATAACAGTAATCATGATGTTATTGTACTGGAAATAATGTCTGAATTGAGGCCTGCCATTAGCAGGAGGAGGATAATTATCTAGGGGTCATGGATTACTCTCTCCAGGGATCCCCTCCCCCATGGTCCTCGGTTGCTTTACCTCAATGGCACCAGAGAAAACGATGTCACTTTCTATTACACCATTACATATACAGGATTTATCATGACATATTTATCAACCAACAATGCACCTGGTAAAAGTACAGAGAAGTCAATTAACCTAACTTTCCATATCAATAATTACATTAGCTGTCATGCACAACACCTTCCAGAAACAGCATTGTCGCCATGATGGTTTAAAATGATAAATTTTGCAATTTTTTATAGTAAACTATAATAGACATTTATACAATTATAAAATTTATTGTTGACTCAGTGTGAAAAAGTCCAAGAAAGATTTTTTACACACACACACACGCACACACACACACACACACACACACACACACACACACACACACATATGTTCAAATTAGTTTTTTATCCTCATTAATCTATATTCAGTACCCCATAATCACAAAATGAAAACATAAATTTTACATATGCCTATAAATTTATTAAAAACAAAAATCTTAAATATCACATTGGCATAAGTATTCAGACCCATTGCAACAACACTTGAAGTTTAACTCAGGTACATCCCATTTCTCTTGATCGTTGATGACCTGTTTCTACTCCTTGACTGGAGTCCACCTGTGGTAAATTTAATTGATTGGACATGATTTGGAAAGGCACACACCTCCCTATAGAAGGCCTCAGCTGACAATGCATACTGTATCAGACCAAAAGCCATGAGGTCAAAGGAACTGCCTGCAGAGCTCAGAGACAGGATTATTGCAAGGCACAGATCTGGTGAAGGCTACAAAAAAATCTGCTGTACTGAAAATTCTCAAGGGCACAGTGGCCTCCATAATTCTCAAATGGAAGAAATTTGACACAACCAGGACTCCTCGAAGAGCTGGTCGCCCAGCCAAACTGAGCAATCGGGGGAGAAGGGCCTTAGTAAGAGAGGTGACCAAGAACCCACTGGTCACTCTGACTGAGCTCCAGTGATCCTGTGTGTAGATGGGACAAAGTTCCAAAAGGACAACCATCACTGCAGCCCGCCACCAATCTGGGTGTTACGGCAGAGTGGTGGTGGCAGAATCATGCTGTGAGGGTGTGTTTCAGCAGCATGGACTGGGAGACAGCTCAGGGCTGAGGGAAAACTAAATGGAACAAAGTACAGAGATGTCCTCAATGAAAACCTGTTCCACAGTGCTCAGCACCTGGGTGCGTTCATTTTCAGCTGTCGCACCGACATTCTGGAATGAGCCTCTCTACATCAGACAAGCTTCTTCCTTAACTTTTTTTAATGCATTTAAAGACATTTTTATTTTCTCAGGCTTTTAATGTTCCCATTGAATATTGAGATGGTGTGTTGTTACCGTCATACTTGAGTTGAGCCTTTTGTCTTTTTTTTAGTGTTTGTATCTTGCCCAGTGTTTTTATTTTAAACTTCAATGCTGTGTTAATTGGGCTATTTTGTTTTCATTTTCTTATTTTTTATTTATTTATTTATTTTTTGTTTAGCTGTAAAGCACAACAGAGTTTAATTTAAACGTGCTATATAAATAAATTGACCTTGACCATGCCATTGAAGGTTCAACTTCCAGCACAACAATGATCCTAAGCACACAACCAAGACAACACAGGAGTGGCTTAGGGACAGCTCTGTGAATGTACTAGAGTGGCCCAGCCAGAGCCCTGACTTGAACCCTATTGAACATCTCTGGAGAGACCTGAAAATGGCTGTCCACTGACACCCCCCCTCCCATCCAACCTGACTCAGTGTGAGAGGATTTGCAAAGAAGAATGGCAGAAAATGCCCCATACTCAGGTGTGCAAAGCTTGTTGCATCACACCCAAAAAGACTCGAGGCTGTATGAATTTGAACGATTGTACTATCAGTGCATTTGGATACTTTCCAAATGCACTATATATATACACACACAGAACATGAACATTAATTATATTCACAGAGCCATGAAATAGTGAATATGGGTTTAAGTTTATGAAGTCACTGTTTCAGGCTGTCTAAGGGAGCAGGGTTGATTATCTTTAACAGCCACCTGACATGTCCTTTTCAGGTTTTCACAGCTGAGGACATTCATGGACACGATGTATCAATTTTTAATAAACACCAGGAATGGACTAGATTTGATTCCTGGATGCCAGCGGTTTCTCTATGCTGTTTTCAACCAACTGAGCACTTCATAAGATGCACATAATTGTTTATTACAGCCACACCCCCCTTCACCCCTGTAAATATTATTTCAGCTTTTCACAAGCATGAACCCTTGCAGGTTTGTACCTACCTGAAGGACAGCGGCAGGTGTAGTTATTGATCAAATCCACACAAATACCTCCATTCAGACAGGGGCCTGCCAGGCAGTCATTCACATTCTCAGCACACGTCCTTCCTGAGAAGAGGCGATGTACACATCAATACAGATCAGCACCCAAAACGTCCAGATGCACGCATTGACCGTGAGTCATCAGTAAGCACACTTCTCCAGAAATTCACCCCACGTGCATCCTCCTTTTAGCATTCACATTGGTGCATCTTCTAAACTCCCGTTTACATGTCCAAAGGTTTGACATCTGGTTGTGGTTCACATCCAAACACACTGAATCCTCAAGGCATAAGTAATGTTTTTTTTTTTTTCCTGAAACTGCAGAACCTGCCATTCAGAAAGAATCTGGAACACTCAGGCCTGCTTTAGTTCACATAAACACTAGTGCAATGTTTTATGCTTAAAGAGACTTCAAATTGACAGGAAATGCAGTTGCTGTAGTTACAGAAAAATGTGTAAAAAGAAAGATTCTTTTGTCATTTATTTTTGTCCATATATCAAACAGAGAGAAATAAATAAAAAACTATTGAGAATTTCTTCAGAGAACACAAACAGCAAAGGATATTTCTTATCTTCATGTGGATCTTTGAAGCTTGCAAGTGTTAATTTCAGTCACAGCTTGAACATTTAAAACTTCAGAAAATGCTATCTCTAGGTAAAGTCTCTGAATATTAAAGGCTATGTAGTTAATCACCTCTATCTGCGGAACATTAAACATACATTCGCTTAACACAAAATTAAGATAATAACAATGCAAGAAGCAGCTTCTGAAAATAGATATCTCTGACTGTTGCCCAAAGCAACAGCAAGCAAGTCTAAAATGTTTGATTTGACAAAGAGCAAAACTACACACCACTTTTCCTCCAATGAATTGAAACAGACAAGCGCAGCATGCTGGAAAAATTTTACATGCAGTGACAATTTTGTCTGTTTAACATGTTATGCAAAAGAATAAAAAAGTGCAACTGTCACTAAATGAATCTAACACGGAAAAAATAGTAAAAAAAAAAGGAAATTAATCAAACAATCATATCAATTTATCCATATGGTGCTCTTCCTAAAATAGTTTAAAGAAAGACAAACAACACGAATGGAAATAGCAGTTAATTTAATTTACTGTAAACAGCGAGAACAGCCAGAGCACAGAAAAAAGAATAAACAGTATCAGCTATTATTAGAAAAAGGCAAGAAAAATAACTTTTATGGGTTCAAGATCAGCTGGCTGCCCTCTCATAATTAAGTATAAGATCATACCAGAACTAAAGTCAGAAATATTATATATTAATAACAACATTAACCGATGTCAACACGTTAGAAATTTTCACCATCATGTCGAAATCATTCCACCTTGTTGAAGCTTTATACCCCTCCTACTGGCTGTTATGGCCACGGTATCACATCTGCAAACGGCAGCTGCTGTAAATCAATAGACGTGTGACAATAACATGCTCAATGTTCCTTATCCCGCTTGTGGCTCCAGAGCCCAATCCATTACCCCGCAGTGGGGCGTGCTCGGATCCAGTGGAAAAAGCACCAACGACCTCAGAATCAACTGAGCCCAACGCAGCTACAGTGTGACAAATGGGAAACTATTTCATGTCATACATCAAAAAAGAGTTTAAAAATAAAATTGTATTACTAGCAATCACCGGACCACTGTAGGCCACTATATTCCAGGCCGATTTATTTATTTATGCCAAAATACTGCTGCCAACATTCAAAGCCATTTGTGCTGATTCTGGTCATGGGGAGAATTCTAGGGGGGAGTTCAGAATTTCTTGGTTAAATGCACATACAGTTAGTGATGGGACAAAATGCATCAGCGAGGTACCTTGAAACCCTGCAGGGCAGAGACAGATGTAACCTCCAACAGCATCCTCACACATAGCCCCGTGCATGCATGGTCCACTGCCGCATTCGTCTGTGTCCAGTTCGCAGTACGTGCCCTCGTATCCCAGTATGCAACGGCAAGTGTAGCCAGTGTCCTGGCTCATGCACATGCCGTGTTCAGAACATTGGTGGCCCACACAGCTGTCGATGTCCAGCTCACAGAAATCCCCCGTGTAGCCATGATGACACAGGCACCTGGTGATATTTTTATGCCAGTAAGCCTTCATATTATATATCAGAGATATTTTAAAATTAAACTTCTGAAAACGCAAAAATAGTTGTGTGGTAACATTGAAACACTGAAGGCTCAATTGCTTTGTTATTCGCTGTCCATTAAGCTAACATTAATTTAAAGATCAGAAATACTCTTTTCCTGGAAAGCCTGGAAAAATGATGCACACACAATAAAAGCCACATCTGTATGTAACAGGCTGACCCACCTGTACCATCTGGTTTCATCCACACAGGTGGCCCCATGCTTACACTGGTGATCCACGCAGTCATCAATGTTTTCTGTGCAGTCAGGCCCTGTCCATCCGGCCACACACACACAGCTGTACATGTGGATCTCGTTGCCCAGGTAACAGCGACCTCCATTAGCACACAGCTGTTCAAGTAAACAAGAGAGTCAAATTGTTGTAAAAACATTGTATTAAACAGATAAACTGGATCTTTTTATTATGTCTGTGTTAATGAATGTGCACAGTTCTTCAGTCTGTAACGTTAAAGGTGTTTTAGGGGTTATACTCTGGACGCCCTCAGGTTAGCATTCCACCAGACCCTATTAAGAGCTACCTGGATGCTTCTTGTATTAACACACGTCAAAGGGTAAATGAACTAAAAAATTTAATATGTAAAAAAAATATATATAAACGCATATATACCTAATAGAGAAAATTATGAAAGGAAAAAAAGCAAAACATTACCTTGAATAAACATTGATTACTGGATACAAACTCCTTTCACTTTATTTGAGGAAGTTAATTAAATGCATGAAAAACAAAATTAACAGAAAATTTTCAGTAACCTTTCGCTGAATATAAACATAACAAGAATGACCAGAGATAAATTCTATTCTGCACAGTTTCAAATTTCAATCAAAAATCACATGATTTTGTTGATGACAATGTGGTACCCTGTACTGTAGAAACCCAAGTGCAAACTTTAACCTCCAGCTTTGTGCCTAATATTTCTGTTAGGATGCATTTTTTTTGGTCTGCTGGAAGTAAAACAGTTCTGGCAGGTAATTTCAGTGATCAGCATCAGCAGGAATAGAGCCTGTTATCTCTTTTGCTTATCACTCCTTTAAAATGTAAACTAATATTCAGATGTTTAATAGAAACAAAGCAGTGGCTTCCCCACTATGGTTTGGCTCCAGAGCAGTGCCGGAGCAGTTCTTGACATAAGCAACATGAACTGCCACTTAGGGACCCCAACCAGCAGGGGGCGCCACAATGGTCATTCACAAAAATACACTAACGTTGATGACATGAACTTGAGAGCCATTAATCCATGCAACAAGTAGCTGAAACAGTTGTTCTTTCTACTCGTACAATAATTCATGATAAAACAACCCCCTGTGTGTATGGGCTGTTACATTCTTAAAGCACATTACACGGGGAGATGAACTCCACACCAGCTAATGCTCTTTCATGCATGCAAACAACACCGAGCATAACTACACACTTTGGACTGACTAAAATAACATATATTACCTTTAACACTAATATGACAAACAAACATTTAAGATTCAACATTCATCAGTCTTAGTCCATGCCGCAAGGCCTACCGGCCACTACAGACAGAGGCATAAGAAAAAGATGAAGAAAATGTGATGGTGTTTAATACAATTGAACAATGTAATGAAAGCTGTTGTAAAACACACAATAAATAAATGATACCCCATGGCTGTGACCGTAAATCTAGGGCTCTGGAACAAGAGTTGTGGAATCAGGCAAATTATTGGGTTACTGGAGTCTGAGTCAATAAAAATGTACCGAATAATGTACTGCACATGCCATTGTATAAGTCAGTCTGGCATATAAGTCGACCTCTGAAACTTACAGATGTAATATAGATTTAGGCCTAAATTTGCTGGATAGGTCAATTTACAGTCAGGTCCAGACATATTTGGACAATGATGGAGTTATGATTTTGCCTTCATACACCACCACAAAACAATTATTTATTAATTTTTTTACATTTCGTGGCTTTATATATATATATATATAGTGTAATGGTGCTGTAGTATTCATTTTTTCATAAAAACACTCCATACATGTGATCCTAGACTAGGGCTGTCTCTTTCAATAAAAGGCAAAGAATAATCTAGATGACGATAAACAGTAAGACACCAACAACGGAAGTGCAATGATTCTGTTCAGTGTGGACAGGGAACAGCAAGAGAAACGACAGAAATGGGCATCGGTTGTCATACAGCACTACTTTTCATGTCAGTTCAGAATGATGAGCCACCTGGAATAACCCAGTACTGCAGAAACACCATGTTCTTTTCACTTATATTTCAACATTAGAACTCTAAAAGTGACAGTATTTTCCTCTAAACCTACACAAGTGGTAAATGGCAGTCTGTATTGAATAATGTTATAAATCCATTACACTTCCCGTTTTTAATCCCCAGGGATGATTAAAACTACTGAGCATTTACAAGTCAATACAGACCGATATGGATGAAAATAACAACCCCAGAGGCACATAGACAAATGCTGCCTTCTTCACTGCTTTGAATTTCTATTATACTTTAAGACACGAAACACACTGCAAACGATAAATTTATGATAAATTTATCAGCCTCAAGTAAATGCTGCCAAGAGATGGGAGCAATAATGTATATGAAGAGCAATGCAGACAGAGTGGAGAGCTGTTTAAGCCAAATAATTACAGGCATGCATTTGAGCAGCGTCTGATAATTCCATGGGCGTATGTGCATGTATGTTCCTAATACGGCCTGGTGCAGCCTGGTGGCTCAATGGGCAGAACATCAGGCTGGGATGCAGAAGTCTCCTGGCTTGCATACCAGCCCAGCCACCAGGTGTGTCCTTGACCAAGACACCCAGCACTAACTCACTGTAACCCGTATGTGAAATGCTGTAAGTCGCTTTGGATAAAAGCGTCTGCTAAATGCATAAATGTAATACGCTACAAAAAAGGGAAGCTAAAAATTGTAAAACTTACTGATATTTACTATATATTAAAATAATAATTACTGTCAGTCAGACAGTCATCTTCTATACCGCTACATCCAGTTGAGGGGGGGGAAGCACATTCCAGAATGCATAGGGTGCAGGGCAGGGCGCACGCACGCACACACACACTATGGGCAATTTGGACACACCAATTGATCTAATCTGCATGGTTTTAGGCTATGGGAGGAAACCAGAGAACCCAGAGAAAACCCACCAAGCACAGGGAGAACATGCAAACTCCACGCACACAGACCCCGAGTGAGAATTGAACCCCAGGCCTGGAGGTGCACGGCAACAGTGCTAACCACCATGCCAGTATCCCTTTCGCTCTAAACTTGCTTATTTTTTATTATAAGTCCTGTAACTGTAACCCAGAATTTACTGCTGAAATGTTGCACACCACCTATATATCTTAGCTGAGCAGTAAGAGGAACATCTAAGAAGGTACACTCATCCACACAACGGAAATTCATGAATAAATTTCCTATAACAAAAATTGAGACAACTACTTTCTATCCCTGGTTAGACAAAAATGTCAGAAAGTCTAAATACGAATGGATGTTAATTTTAAGGTCTATCTTTACATTAAGGCAATAACTGTTTTCCCACAAGTCTTATTGGTCAATGATATACTTGCTGCTGTGTTTCATTTAAGCAGTATGTAAAGGGCCATTCACTGCTGAGTGACATGAGTAATTGAGTCTGTTTTAGTGTGCCTGCACGCCTCATGAATAGCCCTTGCACTGCCGTGACTTGTGGCCCACCTGTCTGTCCTGAGGGCATGGCCACAGACAGGTATGCTTCAGGCCCTCTGATTGGTCAACACAGTGGGACCCAGGGGGGCAGGTGACATTGAGGAGGACACATGCATCCACATCCACTTCACAGTTTTCCCCCAAAAAACCTGTAGGGGTGGGGGGAGGGGTCAACAGGACAAAACTGATGAACCAATGCAGAGGAACTGATTTATTTCACATGCCAATGGTATGCTGAGTTTACCTCTTTTCCTACTATGGAACCGTGACTGTATTTACTATAATTTATGGAACCATATTAAAATCGAATGACTTAAAATGAATTTCACCACTGTGTGAAATTTGGAGTGTTGCATAATACCTTTCTAAAGTAGAGAATAGAACAGTTTCTAAACTAAGAAATATGAAATAGCCTATTCTTTCTTAAGAATGTCAAACACCGCAGGGAGGAAATGACATCAAAAGTTGGACCAGTAAACCTCTTGTTGGACAGAAAACAAAAAACATATCTTTTAATTCAAAAAAACAAGTCTTTTAATTAATTCTGATTCTTAGATAAATCTATACTGGACTTAAAGGTAAAATAACATATGCTTATACAAGACAATTATACAAACAACAGTACTGCATTAAGCACTTTGCATCTATTGTAATGTTTTGAATTCTATGACTGAAAACAACCTTCAACTCTTTAAAATAAAAAAGTAGTTATACATGCTGATGTTGCTGTTTTAGCAAAGGACGGTTTGTTTGTAATATTCATTACAAATTTCGGCAAAGGAAAATAAGAAACAACATATGCACTATAACATTAATTTCATTGCATGACATAACACACGTCCAGCATCCTCAAGGATTACCTTTACTTCATCAGCCAAAACTGGCTTTATTAACTTCTACATGTTAATGAAAACAGTATGTTGTTTTCATGCAACACATGCTGCAGATTAAAAACAAATCTGTCAAAAACATTCATCTAAATGTCTTTCTTACTATATTTAAAACCTCAAGAAAATAAATTATTTTTTTTTCCTCTACAAATTTTCTTTGTTCAGAGAAGACAATGGAATTAAAATGATGTTTGAATCAAACATGGAGTTTTTCACCCCAGAGACAACACTGCTATCATCTCCTTAATAATGTCTGAGTTCAACAGCAGATGTAGAACTGGAATGCATCGTTTCAAAGCATGGCTTCCCGCACGGTGTTGGCCGTGAGGCGCCTTGTCTGTCTTTGAGGAGGTCATTGTAGACAACAGGCCTTGGGTCTGTTCCACCATCCCCAACCAACTGTCCCGCCATCGCTGGATTGATATTGGCAGCTGGCAAAGCAGAAGACACTTGGCTTCTCTATGAAAACTGGGGTCTGGATGCACGTGTTTGTTTGAGTATGTGTGTGCACGCGCGTGTGTGTGCTGAAGCTGTGATGGTGAATCTCATTTCAGCCTCAGCTTGTGAGGTGGAATAAACAATTACAGTGATTTGCATGAATATAGTGAATATGAAGGGAAAGGTGAGTGAGGTGATATTATCATAAGAAAATATTGACATAATCCAATCGCCAGATGAGGTCTGGCAATGAGCTGTGCTGTCAGTCACCACCTGTGTGTACTCTGAGCAACACAACAAACCTTATCTCACCTGTAGGGCACGTGCACCTGTAACCTCCTGTAAGATCGCTGCAGGTTCCTTGGTGTTGACATGGGTTTGAGCTGCATTCGTTAATTTCCACGTCGCAGTGGGTACCTGGAAAACGTTATCATCAATGGCACATTCGTTTCCACTGCAGCATAAATTGCAGAACCGATAATTAAACAGCTGTAAAAATGGTACTTTTGCAAACACCTTCTTGCACTGTGTGAGTTATTACAACATGTACACTCCAAACTTCATCGAGGCCATTTAACATATCCAGGACAATTAAACTTTGCTAACCTACATAAGAACATCAATGAAAGATTAAATTCCAAATGCAAATACTTCAACAGATGTTGTTCCACAATACATAAGTAATTGAAGAAATCAATTAAATGCACACATTTAATCAAATTTATTGTGTACTATAAACCACATAATTTTTTCCAGAAGTACTCAATAAATACAGCCAAATGGTGTCAGTGGTTAGTGATTAATAGCATTGGCAAAGTCTTCTCTACAGGTCATTATGCACATGAATATGACATGTTGTGCAGCTGGTAGCTTTACAGATTCATCAGAGTAGAAAACAGAGGATGTGCATTTTGTGAGAATGATAGTAAAATGTACGCCAGCTTCACCAGGGACCAACAGCAGCTCAACCTTTGGCATGTTTATCACTGCCCCACCTCCTACAGATGTGTCAAAAGAGTGCCGCATGGGTCAACCTCAGCAGGTTCTGCTTAAAGCATACTGAGGTCAATTTTTCCATCGAAACAATGTGATTTTGGCTTGAAGTAGTTTTGCTTGAGGCTGGCATAAAATCCAACAACTTACACAACACTTAAAAAAAGCTTAAAACGTCAAGTGTAAAAATGGTCAGTGGACAAATCCTAACATATCCTAGATTGTTCACTGAGTGGTACCTTGAGAGGTACTTTCAAAGCTATATTAACATTTTCCACAGAGGAAATTTGTCTTGTAGTAGTTGCAGCCTTATAAGAAAATAAAAGTGACTCTGCTTTTGCCGTGCTGTTGAAAGGTGAAAATATGATGAATTTAAAAAACAAAAAATGGTAGACCAAACACTAGTCTAAAGGCAAAAATGTGGTAGACAAAACAAAATCATGCAGTACAATTCTCAAAACAACAGTCTGTTAACTTACAAATTAGGCCACCAACACATTGACTAAGTGTCAAAGTGTCAGAAAGTGTTCAGGTAACTTCTAACCCTAACACACAACATATACACCCCTGCATTGCACTTACATTAAACACTATAAAGTCTTTTTTTTCCTTCTGCTGACATACATACATTTCACACGGAGATCTTATCGGCGCTTAAGGTACCACTAGATCTGTATATATGTCAACACAACCATATGATAAGTTTATCGTGTAAATACAGAGTAGCCAATAAATTTTATATGAAATTTTTCATTAGAGTTACTCTCCTCATTGCAGATGCCTACTAATTCAGTTTAGTACTCATACTAACTTCCATTCTGTTGCAAAAAAATTGTTTAATCCATTTTTGTCTGTTCAAGCACATTGTAAAAATGCTTCAATCTCCATTGATTCTATCATCTGAACAGTAAAATAAAGAAAGGATTTGCATTAACGTTGAGTAAATTAAGTGGCATCCTAAGGAGAGGTGAAAAAACAGTGTAATAAAAATTATACACTTAACTTTTCATAAACATTTAAATTTAGCATGTAACTGACTCACTTTTATTCAGTTCAGAAGCTATTTAACAGCAAGTATTTGTGCTTAAGCGTAAACTAAAAACATTTCAGAGTGAATGATGAACCAGCAGACAGGCACCTAACAAGCTCACCTGCTTGAAACATCTCAACACATTTACTCAGACTGTCCTGGCTGTAAAAGCTCATTTAACAATAAAACAAAAGAGCCCAAAGTCTGCTTCCTTTTTTATGGGGAAAAACTGTGGATTATGACTGTCCAGAATATAACTCATACTCTCATATAGCTGGGACTATAATACAGAAGATGGAGACTAACAGGTGACGTAGCCACAGTCCTCCTCCTATGAACTGATGTCAGGTAATGGTAGTCCAGAAACAGTAGAATTCTCATCAGCTTTGTGCAATTCCATCAAATCACCAACAGGAGATAGAGGAGAATGAAAGGAGAGATAAACAAAAGGGTTTTAATCTATGGCAAATCTGCCCTTCTGGAGTCTTAAATTGTCTTAGGGTTTGTTAAGTCCTTCCTTTAAGCAGGTCATCTGACCATTCTAGGAGAATGGTTGACATTCTATGGAGGTCTTTTTCATGCCTTAAAATTCTAGAGGTGAGTGGCAGAAAGAGAAAAAAAAATTATACTGATTCCAGTCACATAATGTATCAGTGAAACGTCAAAACATCAAGACTGGGGATATAGACAGAGGAATGAACAGAACAAAAAAGGGGGAAGTGGAAGTCTAAATGGGAGAAGGAGTTTGAAGGTTTTTCCATGGCTGCCTCCCACACATTTCAGTAAGAAAATCCAACAAAGCTGCAAAATGATAAATTCCATCACTCAGTCACTGCAAGAGCATTTCAGTCACGAGCAAAACAACATGAGTCTGGCACTGCAGCACAAAAACCCCTTCCACAACTGTGTAATTCCGTGTCAAGGATCAAACACAACAGACAGATGAGTGAATTGGTGAGGAGTGTCAGAAGAGACGAAGGAAAAGCTGGACAGAAAGGCACATGTTCTCTGGGCACCACGGAACAGTGCCAGGAACATTCTGAAACAAGGTTCTAGGAAATAAAAGATATTTAAATTGCATTAAATGGGCCCCAAAATGATAGCAAATAAACAAACAAACTGGTATGTTGTATTTTGTCTGGCATTTCCAATAGTAATTAAAAAAGGTTAACAATGATTATTTTAACATATGTAACAAATGAACAATTGCAGATAGAAAAATTTACAATTTTACAAATATGTGTGTGTGTGTGTGTGTGTGTGTGTGTGTGTGTGTGTGTGTGTGTTCACATGAGGGACAGAAAAAAATGAAGCGAAAGCAGCAGGCATGTATTGTAAAGGAGCACATAAATGCCATATTTTGAAACAAAAAATTCCAGATTACACATTTCAGCATTACTTGATGTCCTTTGCGAAGGGGCTGGTGTAAGTGTTTTGTTGTTGTCTTGATAAGGAAACTGAGTGAGTCAGCATAGATGAAGGGTAATTGTGCACTTATAACCCCATAAATTATTTTCCTTATTAAATTACTTTGACATTTAAAAATTGTCTTCATTACTTAATGCATTTGGATGATGGTTTTGTCAAAACATGTCAAATTGATTAAGAATGAAAATGATTTCATTTGTGCTAAAATGAGATGAAATCTAACACAGGCATATTTTGCACCACTGGGTATTGCCAAACTATCTGATCTCAGGTCAGACCATTAAAATGTGACTAATTTCTTCACCCACGTCAGGATCTCCTTTGAGCAAACAGATTTTTTTTTTTTAGCTTGACAACGATGAGTCGTCCTTCACCATCTTTACTTCTGTTTACATGATAGGGGCCAAATCTGCAGAAACAGTCTGTTCAGGGCCAAAAGCGGGCCACACAGTAATGAATGTATGGGGTGTGTCTGATGATTTGCATATTCGTGGGTTCTAGGCTCTGCAGCTTGCATGTGCTGCAGGAGGGGCTAGTAACCAAAGAAGGAGTTTACCTGTGTAGCCTGGCAGGCAGGAACAGGTGTACTGTGCTTGTGTCCCATGCTGGCTGCTATTGATGCAGGTGGCCCCATTCTGACAGCTGTTGGGATCAACAAGGCAGGCGTTCTCCACGTGCTGACAAAACTCGCCAGTCCAGCCAGGTGCACAGAGGCACTGCAAACAGAAAATTATTTCATTTCATTACATTGTAAAATTACATCAACCCTTCTGCAACGGCAGCACCAATGCCTCTGACCTGCAGTGAACACTGAAAGGCATGAAAGACTTACCATTACACAACATGCTTGCGTGACTAAATTTGCCACGTAATGCTGACTATGCAGAACTCTTACTGCAAGTACATGAAAGCAGTAATGTTTTTTGTCACTTTACTACTAGTTTAAAACCTTGGAACAGAACATTTAACACATCACATCAACACAATAGTCCTGGAAGCACACAGTTCGGCATGAGAGGAAATTTAAAGCAAGGCATCTCAACTTTTCCTATCGAAACCTAGACTTGTGTATCCCACCCAGCTGACATTCCACACATTAATTAAGAGGTGGTAATGAAATTGCTCAGCCAGACTGGCCAATAGCAATGGGTGATTACAGCTAATGCTGAATGGCAACCATCTGAAGTGACTGAAGAGGAGTGTTGTAACAGAGATCACCACTAAAGGACGTTTTGTACCAGCACAGGACAGATGTGGCATTATGTCAGCCTGAAAAACATCAAGACAAATTAACATGCACAGTTTATAAAATGGAGAAGAATATAGCACACTTCTCTAGATATAACAACGTATACAATCCGTTACTTATTGTAGGTTTTTTGTGAAGAAAAAAAAAAAAACTCTTGCGTATATGAACTAGCACCATTCACATTCTGAGTATTAAAACTTCATGCCCTTAACCACTGCACTACTGAATAACACACTAAAAACACAAATCACCCTGGTTAAAATCAACTATGTTTGCACTGACACAAATGATCACATGTTAATCTGAGTTTGAGAAAATCTTGCATAAATACCTAAAAAGTAAATTTAATCCTTGTCAGTTTGGTGAATTATCATAATTAAGCAAACTACCTAAAGCAGTCTGATTTTTGACAAATATGATTTTGTGTAAATAAATCATTTCTTTTCCTGGCACATGACAGCTTACAAACATAAGATAAAACAGACAGAACCTGTTACACTGAATGGTCATGTTTGCTTAATCATGAAAGGCCACTTAACAGTGTATTCTCTCCAGTACAACTTGGAACCTGTGAACGGGAAACCGACAAAAGACTTTCACGCACACAGGGAAAAAACATTAACACAAACTGTGCACACTTCAAATTAAATTAAAACCATCAAGGAGTGACACAACAATGCAACAAGCCATGATTGTGTTACCGTGAAGTAAAAGTCACCTTCATGGCCAATGACATTAGAGAAACATCTTGCACAGCTTTTGTGACAGTAAGATGTGAATATTTTCTTTAAAAAGAGTGTTGTGTGTGTGTGAGAGAGGAAAACAAAAAAAAAAAATTGGCACATTGAAATTCAACGGTGAAGTCAATTCAATTAACAGGAATACTTAATTTGCACTGCAAGATTAAAGTGGCAGTTTTTATATCCATTACTAGAGAAACCTGGATCAACAATTATGAATTTAAATGAAATTACATACTCAAGAGCTCAGTCTTTCTGTCAATTATCTGGTGCATTTTCACTCATTTTCAGTGCACGTCCATATGACTGATCAACTGAGACATTTTTTCACCTGAAATTTAGAGATGCACTGTATGTTTTTACACAACATGCCTATGGTTAAGTCTTTAAAACACTAAAGTGCTGATATGTGTTCTACTGTAATTCTTCTACTTGAGAGAACATGCTGGTCAGTTTCTAACAAAGTTTTTATAAGTGTTAAAAAAAATGAAAAGATCCAAGCCCATGACTGACAGCTGTGATAAATCTGGAGTTGATTTTGTGCAGCTTTCAAACACTTGAATTCAGTGAAATGTATAATTCAACATGGACTCCAGTCCACAAAAGAGTCCACTGACACAAATGAAATTCCCAGTTCAGGTGAACACCCGCTATTTCTCTAACAGCTGCCCATAAATGAATACTGACTCATGTCAATGCCTGAAATTGAACAAAATTATGAGGTGTCGAAATAGTTATTAAAGAAAAGCCATTGTTTTTAAACGTATTTGTACATCAGCTAAACGCTCTGTTTTTATCAAGACGTCAGTGCTTGATTGACATAAACGTATGAGGTATCATACCCGGTTTCAACATTAGCTCAACTGACTACACACACTATTAAAGTTAAACTAAGTTTGGCTGGAGAGATTCTGTGGAGATTAAATGTTACATGAAAACTGAACTATATATCACACAGTAGAACAACCATAATTTAGTGTGTGTGTGTGTATGTGTGTGTGTGTGTGTGTGTGTGTGTGTGAGAGAGAGAATGGGTAAGTACAGTTTTCAGTGTTTTCTGACATGACCTGTGATAATCACGTTTATCTTTAGAGGTGAAGGACTGCCCTATCACACAGTTTGTCTATGAGTCCTTCGTGGAGGTAGGCATGCTGTCGTACTTACGGTATATCCTCCAATTCTGTTGAGGCACAGGCCCTCATTTAGACAGGTGAGGCCGAGCAGCCTGCAGTAGTCGATTATTTCCTCACAGTTCTTTCCTGAGAAACCTTTCAAGCACCTGTGAACACAAAACCTATCTGCTGCATGTCACCTTTTACACTAAAAACAAGAACATGCCATTGATCATTTTCATTCCCATAATGCTTTAATAACATGAATCATATTGGAGGTGTGACGTGTGGCACAGGCTACGTAGTAAGGAGGAGCGAAGGGGGTTAAAACTACATGAAACTTTTTCTACACTTATTGCATCATTATGAAAAATGTATCTACTGCAAATATGCACACCGGGGACACTCGCTATGCATATTATAAACATTTATAAATACAACACTAACACAGCCCTTTTAGAAAGAATGCACAAAGTGTTTCTCCAGAATGGAGCACTAGCACACTAATACACACATGCAGATAGTTGTCCATAAACTTACAGCATGCCAGACAGTTACTACGGAGAGCCTGTATTGTGTTGGCCCTAGCCACTTCACAGTTCTTACAGAAACGGACAGTTCTTGGTGTGAACAAGCAAGAATAGTGCTGCACTGTAACACCTAATAAAGACCTGAATAAAATGTTCAAGTGATTCTAATTTTAAATTCTGTGGTTTGTTAAGTCCACTTATTTAAACTAAGTGACAATAACTTTTGTTTTGGAAATATGTTTGCTCAGGATCATGTTGACCTACCTTAAAATGGTGCATAACTGTAAGTTGAAAAACTAACTGTGCGACCCGTAAAGTTGAGAATACGCTGACAATACTCAATTGTTTTAGTTGCAGTTAGCTAATTTTAATTTAATTCTGTTGTATTTTATGGGTTCATTTTAAATGGAGACACATTCGAGGCCAGCATCGCGGCTTGGTGGGTAGTTTTACTGCTGCATGCCTGCAGGATTGTGAATGTGAAGCTTGCTCTCACCTCAAACCTGTCTGTCAATCCTGTGCGTGGTGTTTGCATGTTCACCTTAGTTTCTTGTTAGTTCTCTGGTTTCCTCCCACAGCCCCTAAAACATGCTGGTTTGATGAACTGGGAACTCTATATTGCCCTTAGCACATACGTGTGCCCTGTGATGGGTTGCCACTCAGTCCTAGGTGTCCCTTGCCTGTGCCTTTTTCCCTTGACGGCAAATGTTGTTTTAAAATCCAAGTGAATGAATTGTGGTTTCTTTTGTGAATGTTAAAAACAATAGCAAGTCTTACTAGTCAGCCTGGTGGCTCAATGGGTAGACCATCAGGCTGGGATATTGAAGTCTCCTGGTTTGAATCCCGGCCCGCCGCCAGATGCGTCCTTGAGCAAGACGCTTAAACGCTAGTCTGCACAGCTTTCCCAGTGGGATGGGTTAAATGCAGAGAATTCCCCTTTGGGATTAACAATGGTCTATTTATTATTAATCTCAGCGCAGTCAGCAAAAATATCAAGTATATGAAATTTGGGTAATCAGTTACAATAAGCAATGTTGAAAAGAGTTTACTTTTACAGGTTTCACAACTTATATTTCCAAGCACAATAACTAAATCGTTTTTTCAGTGTAAAGTGTCCCCAAATTATTCAAGTAAGGTTAACTTTTGAGGTTTTACGGTGTATTAAGATGTGTTAAGGGCAAGTAGAAAGAATCCTCTCTCCCCTTGTATGGTAACCCCTTTTTTGGGATACAGTAATTATAGATGGAGGGTTATGTGACATTGGTTCCTCTTTTATTTTATACAGACTTTTAATTTTGAATGCTCAGCTGTCTCTGCTTTCTGCTATAGTTGATGCAGAGATGTTATTAAGTGGAGATGTTTTGGGAAATAATTTAATATCAGTTCAAATCAAAGCATTATAATAAGTTTAAAATTGAAGACGTGGACACAGAAAAAATGATGTTGTTGATAAGTATGGTGTTTACTGTCACATATTATTTGTATATTTATTCACTTATGTAGCACATATAAACACACACACACACACACACACACACACACACACACACACACACACACACACACACACACACACACACAGCACAAGTGAACTCTATAGAGTATATTCTGGAAGAAAGCACACCAGTAAAAATGTAACACAATTTACAAAAGGAAAAGAATTCCACAAAAATTACATGCTCATCTGCAGTGTAAGCCATGGCTGAGCAAACAGGGTCGATACCTAGAAATGTGCAGTTTAAACTGATGAGAGCCGAGGTAAACTCTGCAGACCTACCTGCAGTGATACGCCTCTCCCGTGGAGCTGCAGGTGCCGTTGTTGAGGCAGGGAGTTGAGCTACACAGGTCAGCTCGCGTAGCGCACAGCGAGGCGTCCGCGGCACCCACACATTCACACAGTGAGCTCTGCAAGGGGACGAGCAACGCGACTACGTTATCGCTGCAGCTCGTGGAAACACGCAGAGCCACACCAAGTATGAAGTGCAGCTGGACACACACACACCATATCTGTTGTGCAGAGGGAGGAATTACTGTTGCTTTTTGGATTATGAAGACATATCAAAAGCTTAATAGCTCTGATGTATGAAAGAATGTATGTTGCCCTAATTGAAATGAGTTTATAACACGTAAGACGTGTTATAACTTTTTTTCATTTTGAACATGTCAGCTAAAAAAAGATAACAAATGTTACAGCAAAACAGCACCATTGTTGTCCTGTAACTATAGCAAAATGCAGCCATCACAGGCTTTAAAAGTCCACAAACAAAAAAAATCTTTCCCCAGAGTTCTACTGCAACTTCGTCACCTGTACAACCATCTAAAATATGAAAATAAACAAATTATCTCAGGGTTTAAGAACAAAAAATATGTAATAATCTGCACTTTAGCGGCAGGATGAAGAAGAAATCCTTTAGCCTATGTGTATTCGCTGTGTTTTCTTTGTTAAAAATCAAGATGTGAATATTTTGGTTTATCAAAAACACAAATGTCTTACAATTAAATTCAAGTAAAGGCTAAATGCCAAAATAATATGGTAAATAAGTTAACACAAAAATACTGGAAATGACACAGTATAAGAAAACTACTGGTCCTTGTCCTGCTTTTACTTCAATAAAATCTTTTAAAATTACGAAACGTTCACTTATCCCAGGGACTAAGAGTTTTCAGGACTAAGAACACAGAACTGGCTCCATCCACTTCCACTGCAATGAAATTCTCCCAGTTTAATGGTTTAAAAAAAAAACTGACATTTAAATATATTATCATTCACATAGTTTCTGGCAGACTTGTTAAAAGGTGTTTCCCCAACACTAACAGTTATTAATTATTACTACTTTCAAAACGACACTCCTATATGCTTCAAGGGCGACATATAAATTCTTAAGTGACGTTTTATATTAATTACTTCCTTTGAGGAAAAACTGGAAGTCTGCAAGAGAAAATAGGCTTTCTCACATTACTGGCAGTGCTACATCCTCCGTCCTGGCAGCATCCACTTGACGCACAGTTTCTGTTGATTTTGGTGTTACTGCTGAGAGAAGTTGTGCCTTGTGGACACCTGCAGGCAGTTCTTGAAGAGGTGTCTTTGTGTGTACCATTGTCTCTGCATGAGGATAAGTTGGGGGGCGGATTTGTCTCTTCGCAAAATGGACCTAGAAAGATATTACATAGGATACTGTGCTGTACTGTATGCTAAGCTTAACAAATGATAGCTCCACAGTACAAATTTATCACAATCACTTTTATGCAAGTGTTTGTATGTAATGATTTATGTATACACTACTGGTCAAAAGTTTTAGAACACCCCCATTTCTCCAGTTTTTACTGAAATTTACACAAATTCTCAATGTACTCTGAAAATAAATCATAAAACAAATAAACAGTTGGACATTCAAAAAAATCATGGAATTTTTTTTCTGTAACAAAATATCATTTACATTTTTGACTCAAAGTAGCCACCTTCTGAGATATAACAGTTGGACACACTTGTGGCATTCTTTCTACAACAGAAATCAAATATTGTTCGGAAAGTTCTTCCCCACAGTGTGGTAGAAGTTCCCACAGATGTGTTTCACTTGTAGGTTGCTTTACTTTCATCCTTCTGTCCAGTTCATCCCAAACCAGTGCGATGGGGTTTAAGTCTGGAAACTGTGCTGCCCATTCCATGATTTGAAGCCTACTGTCTTGTTCTTCTCTTCTAACATAGTTCTGACACAGCCTGGAGGTATGTTTTGGGTCATTATCTTGCTGTAGGATGAACCCATGACCAACTAAGTGTACACCATGGCGCATGAGAAATGCTATGGTAGCAGCATTTACTTTGTTCATGAGTAAATCATGCGCAAGTATTTGTTAAATAAAATGTTTGTTTTAAAACAAAAATTTTAAAGCTATTTGCAGTAACGCTACACTCCAAGTATGCTTCTCACATGTTTAACCCCACCACAGACATCAAATTCCAAATTATCACCAACTGAATAGCGAACATTGGGTCTCTGGAGCTCACACTTCACCATATCCTGCTGTCTTCATGTTCCTAATTCTTATCATTCAATTGTCTCCATTGTATTGTATTTCAATTTCAAACTAATGCATACATAATTTGCACTGTCTCAGCTCTTCATTTTAGGCTGATGTATCCAAATCTTCCGACTATCCCAGGAGTGCTCCAAGCAAACATGACAGATTACTTAATAAATTATTTAACCAAAGTTAAACAAGACCTAATGGCAGCCTGCCAGTGAGCATTCAATATCATAATGGATTCAGGGGTGCAGAGAGGAAATTAAAATGATTCAACTTTTTAAGTGGCACTGCATCCTGTTCATTACAGTGCTTTTCAAAGACTTGAATGAGGAATTAAAACACTTGTCTTTACTTCTGGAAAGTAATTTTCGTGCTAAAATATGAACAATAGCCATATAAGGACAGACACACATGCACGCAAATGCACATACTTTCAAATTTGTTAATGCGGACTGATTATTCCCTGTTTCTCCTACACCACACAGATTCCACATATTCCTGTTTGAAGTCCTTTTTAAAGTAACCTAAGAGGAGGAGCACCATTTCATTGATTTCCTTGACTGAAACTCGCAGTCATCCCAGGTGATTTCCAATGCTAACCTTTAAAATCAGGGCAGAAAATTTACCAATTCAGGAAAATAATGGCATTTATTTGAGACACACCAATCACATGTCCAACAGTACTTGCCATTTTCTGCCTTGTGTCTGTCACCTTACAGTCAAAGGTGCAATTGCTCGTCTTTAGAGCACACTTTTCCCTCATCTGAAATCCAATTAAATTACCTTCTCTGCAGAAAGATGATGACAGTATTTCCCAACCAGGTCTCAAACTGAGCTCCATCTCATGCCGAAGGTTTGAACTTTGAACAGACCGTCAGATACCTCTTCCAACATAGCACACTTGCTTAAAATTGTCTTGTCACAGGTTAAATTTAGACTGGGAGAACATCAGGTTCAAGGTGAATGCAATTTGATTTTATTCCCTCCGGTAAGCCTTCCTCATTTTCCCGTTCTTCATCCAGCTCCAACTCATTTATCTTTCTCATGAGTCCTTTGTTAGCATATTCCTGTGCGTTAATCCCTTGGCAGCACAGGATCCCCAGTCCCAGCGGGTCTGCACGGTCTCCAGACGACCGTTAGTGGCCATCAGTCTTACCACAAGCATTGTACACTGCGTTGCATTTCATTTGGAGAGCCAGTCGGATTTTACACTTTGTTGTAGATTGTTTTCTTTTCCTAGAACTGCTTTGCTTTCAAAAGCGCTCACCAAGTGTTTTCTCACCAAACTATGTTCTGCCAAGGAAACCGCACATCTTGTATTTTGATTGGTATACCCAGACAAAACCCCCCATTACCTGTCTGTGTTTCAAACATCCCCGCTGTGCGTCAGGTCTTGAGGAAGAAGGTGGATCCAGCAGAGCATCTTAAAAAGTCTGGTACACAAATGTAATAATTACGGCTCTTGTAACAACGTTGCCTTTCCGGATGCTGCTGCAGTTGGTAGAAGTTGCTGTTTCAGAACTTGAGACTTCAGAATGAACTTAAATTCTTTTCCATTACTATGAGAATCTTTTGAGATTTTAATGGATTTTAATATGAAGATTAAGTTATTTGACAATATTTGGCAGTAACTGAGCCTAATAGAAATAAAATGATGCTAAAGTTATTACAGCAGTATATAATTTGATCTGGTCAAAAGATTTAAAGCTTTTAAATTGTGTTTCCACTTACATTTTGCTTCTCCTGACAGTATGTTCTGAATTCTGTATGAAAAATTAAACAGCTGGGATACATACATGACATAAGTAGTACTTCAAGAAAACTGGCATGCAAAAGTAACTTCATATTTACCAAAATGAATCTACTGTGTGTTCCTACAACAAGGAGATAAATGAATTGCAAAACGATTATGTGAAAATCCCACAGGAGATGTAGGCCTATTATCATGGCAATAAACATGCTGAGCAGGAGCACAAGAGTGTGAAATAAAAAAAGGAAATCTGATCTGAAGTGTCCCGAGAGTTTGTCTCATTATTTTCTTGCTGAGGTTCTCCTCTGTGAGGGCAGCTAACTTCCAAGTGATAAATGAGGGGATGGCCGGAGAGAAGAAAAGAAGTGTCTGAGATCCAGGCTTGAGGGAAATAGAAACGTCCCTGAGATCCATGTAGGGGAGAAGCAGCAAAGTCTCTGAGATCCAGGCCATTGAGAAGCAGAGGCATCCCGGAGACCCAGGCTGGAAAGAAATGGAGAAGACCTTGAAATACAGTCTGGAGGGACATTCAAAAGTCCCTGAGATCCAGGCTTTAGGAAGATGGAGAATTCTTTGTAATCCAGGCAGGAAGAAAAGGAGAACTCCCTAAGATCCACGCCAGAGAAAAGTACAGGACTCTAAATTCCAAGCTGGGGGGAAATGGAAAAGTCCCTGAAATTCATGCCACACGGAAATGGAGATGTCCCTAAGATCCACATTGGAAGGAAGTAAATAATTTAGATCTAGGCCAAAGAGAGACAAAGGAGACCTAGAGATCTAGGTCAGAAGAAAGAAGACCCAGGAATGTGAGCTGGAAGACAGTGGATTTCTCACCAGGAACCAGGTCAGAAGAATGTGGATATGTCCTCCAAAAAGTGATGTACATTATTTCCAGAAACAAACCCTTTTCAGAGGGACATAGACATTTAGCTGAGCACCAGGTCTAACGAAAGCATAAATATCTCAGCCATCTGGACTTAGACTCAGTCATAAAGGACCTGCAGAACCCAAGATTTTATTTACTGGAACATTGGGAATCGGATGCTTATTTTTGGTATGATGGGGGTTTTTGTGTATTTCCTCAGAAACATGCTATGTTGTATCTCAAATAAGTTTGACATCACAGCTTGCGGTGTTTGGTGTTAATTTGGGGCACATTTGCACCCTCATTTACTGTGTTAAGTTGATCAAGCTAATTGTCACTAATTTTCAATCAAATAATAGAAAAAGTTTGAAAATTTTAATGAATAATAAGTGGCTATAGCTGTAGGAAAACACCATGTACACGACAGTCAAATACAAAGCGGCAGAATAATGATTTTTCTTTGCCTTATCAAAATTCAAAGAACATGCTGTTTAAGCAGTTACATTATTGATACACCACAAGGCAGTCTCCAGGTCATTAATATAAATTAAAAGTTCTTAATGTTGTTAAACAGCATTAAATTGCATTGCTTCTGGCTTGTGTGTGACACAGTTTGTGAAAAATAACTGACAGATCTCTGTAGGCAGATGTTCTGGGTGGACAAGTTCTCAGTGGATAGGTTAAGAAAATCCTTCAGCCCTTAACTGCATCTTACAATTATTAGCAAGCTCTGCCTATATCTGCTAGGAGCTCCCACTGTGACCATGTGGAAGAGGTAATTTACAGAGGTGGAACTTATCCTAAATCTTCTTCTTTAACATCAAAGATGGCATACAGCAAGTAAAAAAACCATACAATTAGGCTTATGATCAGTCTTTTTACTATGCTTACAAATTTCTCTCTTCCTGTTAAATTCCTCCCCTTCCACTTTCAAGTCCATCACCCTCACTTCACATCTCTTTGCCACTATTCCCTCACTCACTCACCTCCCCAGCTACACTCATTCCAACAGCACACAAACCTCCCCATCTCCAGTCACTCCAACAACACACTCAACTCCACTCACTCCAACAGCACACTCACGCCCCAGCTCCACTCACTCCAACAGCACACTCACTTCCCAGCTCCACTCACTCCAACAGCACACTCACTTCCCAGCTCCACTCACTCCAACAGCACACTCACCCTTCAGCTCCACTCACTCCAACACACCACACTCACCTCCCAGCTCCACTCACTCCAACAGGACACTCACCTCCCAGCTCCACTCACTCCAACAGGACACTCACCTCCCAGCTCCACTCACTCCAACAGAGCACATTCTCTACACCACAACTAAATAAACTGTTTGTGGACCTTTGTGTGATCCGAAAAAACTGTAATCAAAAGCAGCAACAGGAAATCAGCACGAGTTATCTGTGCCTTTGAGCAATTAAATTCAGAAGTTTTTTTTTTTTTATTGTGGAAGAAAATTTCTGACTGAGGTTGCTTTGTTTGTTTGTTTATTCAGTGCAAGATTTCTTTTGTGCTTACTTTGTGAAGCTGCTGTTCTGCCACAGCAAATAAGCTTGCCATCTTAAAACTGTTTGAGAGAAAGGCCAACTTCAATAGGCTCATAGAGAAATGTCAGAAGAGGCACTACTTTTAAATAAGACACAATTTAAAATAAATATACATGGGAGGATCTTTCCTTCTCCCTTATGTTGAAAATGCAACAAAACAAAATTTCTGTTATTTTTCACTACAACAGTCCTCTGAAATAGACATAAACACAACACCGTTTATGCTGCACTGAAACACAAAAACAAAGATATTTGCAGACTGAAAGTCACCCCATATATTGATACAACAGGATTTTGAATCGATTTTCTCTGAAATTCTATTTGAACAGAAATCAGATGTTTTCCTCACTGCTACATGTTCAACAGGATAGCAGACTAGTTAAAAACATTACTTATCTAAACCACAGACTAGAGCATTTTTAGAGTTTAGACTTCACAGTCTGAAGCACATTTAAATCTAAACTCCGTGGGAGGAGGGAAAAAATTGTAGTATAGAAAAAAAACATTTCATAAATAATTATCATAATTAGAAAGGAAAAAACTTCCTGGAAATTGTTGCTTGAATAAATAGCCGATGGGGTATTTCTATCTTCTTGAAATAATTGCAGTACACTAAATACGGAAAACTAGTAATTACAATATATAAATAAATAAATATCTGCTGAGAAATAGACTGGCTGTCTTCACATTGGTGAATTCAGTCATGGTGGGTTAGCTTAATGAGCCCAATTTATTTTCCTATTTATTGTAATTGAAATTGCAACAAGGGCTTGACATAAAACCAGAAACTGTGGCAAATTGTATGGATTATACCTGTGCTTATTTTAAAGCAATAAAGAATAGCAATTATTATCATTTTTTTTTCCCCTTAGCTGTAAACTGTGAAGGGCGCATTTATTTATAAGCTGACCTGTCACTAGTACACAGCCTCCCATCTGTATGAGAGATGCTGAAGGAACCATGATACGTTCTGTAGCTCTCACCAGAGTACGGTCCGTGGCAGTGACAGCGGTACATGTCGTCCCAGTCCCAGGCTCTGCAGATTCCCCTGTTCCAGCAAAGTGGCTCAGAGGGGCTTGGTCTGCAGCGGTTATCTTTCACAGTGACGCTGAGTCGCAGGCCCATCCTGCAGAGCTGATCACCTCCGTTTTGGAAGGCTATAAAGTAGTGGACACCAGGGGAGAGCCATTTTGGATTCACTTCCTGCTCCTCCTTCCTGGTCCCATCAAAGAGGAGCTGGTTGTGAGAATGGCTGATGCTGGAACAGCTTTCAAAGTCCTCCCTGGACACGTTGAAGAGATTAACCCCATACAACTGCAGAGTGTTGTCAGCCGAGATAAGAAGTCTGTCGCCAGATTGCAGCTGCATGGGACATATCTGGGGGAAGAAGGGTGGTTCTCTCTCCTGCCCCAAGTGGGCTGGAGTACCCCAGCATTCCATGGAGTTTGAGCAGATGTTCTCAAGGATTGTCCACCTGACCTTCACACTGAGGGGCTCTGGATGCCATTCGCTGGAGTCCTGTCTGTGGCAGACAACCTGGGCTTCAGTTCCAACATCCATTAAAGGATGGAGGAGGAACAGAATGCTATACAGCACTTTGTGTATCCTCATGTCTTCAACTGCCTTGCACCTTATTTCCTACTTCTGATTAGGACTTTTAGAGGGTTGGCAGTGCAAACTGCAAAAGTGGTTTGTTCAAGGGCTGAACTTTTGACTCATCTCCTGTGACCGTCTTGATAGATGTGATACTGAATAATAAGCCTGGATTAAAAAAAATGGAAATAAACACAATTTTTTAACTTGTTATTGGCAATTCAGTACAGACACATAGATTTCACATTTCTGTATAGACTGTACTATTCATTGCAATGTCTCTCCGTATGTCTTTGACCACCTTCAATCACCATAGCAAAGGCAACTCAGTGATCATAAAGACAATATTGCTTTTATCAAACTTATGTTTCTGTTTGGAAGTTACAAGATGATCAGCCAAAGGTATAAGAAGTACATGTTATTTTAATAATTACAAAACCCTTGATATATTTAACATCCATTACCTTAACCACTTATTCCTGGTGAGGGTCACAGGGAAACCTGGAGCCCATAGGGCGCAGGGCAGGGGGACACCCAGGGCAGGGTGCCAACCCACCACAGGGCACGCACACGCACAACGGGCAATTTGGACACACCAATCAACCTAACCTGCATGTCTTTGGACTGGGGGAGGAAACCGGAGCACCCGGAGAAAACCCACCAAGCACAGGGAGAACATGCAAACTCCACACACACACACACACACACAGACCCAAGGCGGGAATTGAACCCCAGGCCTGGATGTGCGTGGCGACAGTACTAACCACCACGCCACCGTGTCGCCCGATACGTTTAACAAAGAAAGCAAAATTTTAGCACAATAATTTTTCAATTAGATGAATACTAATACAAAGTAAAATAGTATCATCACATTGCTATTGCCATTATTCTGAGAACTATTTTCAGTTTATGTTTTACAAACCTATTTCCAAGGCCATTAAATGAAAACATCACACTGCTTTTTGTTTTACAATAAATAATTTAATGTCAGTGTAATATATTTCGATCGGTCAAACATAGCTGCATTGATTTTTGCTCTGTCCCTCAATTCTTACCAGCGGTCCTGACCAGCAGTTCAGTAATCCTGACTAACAGTTTTGACTAACAGTTCTGAGGAGTGCTTCTGACCAGCAGTCCTGACTAATGCTTCTAAGCAGCAGTTCTGACTAACAGTTTTGATTAGTGGTTCTGACTTGTGGTCCTGACTACTGGTTCTGATTGTTGATGCTGACCAGTGGTTCTCTCCAGTTCTGACAGGTTCACTCCTAGCTCCTGCAGGCCTCCTCATTCTCCATGGGCTGTCTCCTCATTGTCAGGCATTAGGATGAGCTAAGGCAGACGGCGTCGTACCTTTCCCCTGGGCTCTGTCCTAACCCGTGTACTCAAGATAAAAGAACGGTGTACGAAGATAAAGCACTCACTATCTCCAGGACTGCCAGTTCCCCAGCTTCCATCCTCTCACAATGACACATGAATAAGTTGAACGTGATGAGTAATAAATAATACCGTCGATGAAGAACACAGGCATACAGCCAGCGAGGGCACAGTGTTGAGATGGTACAAGATAACGTGAGAAAGTGGTGTCACACTGACACGGCTCTCTGTCAGTCTGGCAACTGTGTACCTGATCCTTCCATTACAAAAAATAAGCAAAAAACAGAGATGTATACAACTGCTTAAGAATAATTATACTACTAGGAGACTTAAGATTTCTATGCCCAAAAGAAAAAAACTTGAAGCTAACTGTTAAGGAGATGTTACACAGCAACAGAAATGGGATGCTTAAAACAGAACCTTTCTTAGATTCCTATCCATTTAGCTCCAAATCCACATCCATGCAATATTTTGTTTTAATGTATTTTTAGTTACGGAAATGTGATGTAATGGCAGGAGCTTAAGGCGTCATCTTTCGTTCTGCGCATTGGTTAAGGTGCTATTTACAGTCCAGGTCCTTAATTCCTGCTGGTCCAATCTAATTTGCTGTTTGTGGTACAGTTCCTTCGCTTGTCTAGGCTCACTACTCATCAGCCGAGATAATTAGAACAGGCCTGCCTAAAATATCCTCAGAATGCACGGTACAAAAACATACATTCTCATATGTGCACTAAAACAAATGTTTGTTTGTTTATTTTTTCCTCAGCTAATATTTAAATTAGATTTAACAGAATGCAAGCCTGACTCGATCAGCTGCAATAAGAGAATAGCTTTTGTAGCCATGGTTGATGCCGCAGACTGAACGATTATTTTTTGCATGCTTATTAGTTTTTCTTTTGATCTTGGTTTTATTTTTGTTCTGAATGGTCTAATGACGAGGTTGGAGAACGATTGCCCTGTCAGTGCACATCCATTTTCTTCTTATTGCTTGCTGTGAGTAGTAGTCCATTCACCTCCCAAAGACCAGCGCCCCCTCGTGCACGCGCACACACACACACGCACACACACACACACACACACACCGTGCTGTAGTAGACGTGGCGTTTTCAGAATTCTCAAAGTGCTCAGTGTAATTGTAATGACTGTAAAAAAAAACACATTTGAAAACAGGGAAAATGGTTAAGATGAACTTGTGGTTTGAATGCAAATGGAGGATAAACAGGAGACAGTCAGACTAAACTGCAGACCTCCTCTAAGTCATCAAGAAGATTAGAGACTCCATACCTGCTGCGTCTGGTCTTTCAAAGTGGAACATTAACAGTAAGAGCAGTATTCTATTTTCATTTATGCCCTTTAAAAAGTAGTCGAAGTCTGAATTACTGGCCAGATATCGTAACTATATTCTCTGTTGTATTTTCCAGACTGCCATGTACAAGATATCTGGTTTGCCCCCTGCCTAAATCAACCAAAGCAAAGGACAAGATAAACTTTCCTTTGGGGCATTGGGTAAGGCTATATTGTGTTATAAAATATAAACTGCACTGGCAAACCATTATATATCAGGCCTTTTAAAACCACAGAACATTTAGAGCGATTGGGTAGGCTTTGCACACGCACCATGTTAGCATGTTAGCAGTAACGCAATACCACGTGCGGCCGACTGATAACCTTAAGTAATGCTTGACACGCTTCGGTTCAGACAAAGCTACACAATGCTTCAGCATCTAGCCAGCAGTGGAAAAAAGTGCCCATTTGTATCAAATTTGCATTTGATAAAAAACTTGATATAATGTCCTCCTCCCTCTATATTTATTCATTTATATTGGACAGAAGAAGGCGGGGAAAGCAAAGAGGGGAGGGCCTCAGGGAGGCCAATGGTTTTTATGAGCAAGCTGGCAAACGAGCACTGCAGGTGGGCAGGAATATTCTGCAACATTGGGGCCTGACGCCGCTCTTTTCAGGGCCAAGGAATGTCCAGCAGAGCAGCTGCAGAACCTTGTTGCACTGTGTCCGACCCCTCAGAGGGACGCAGTCGGGCCACAAAAGCAGAACACTCCAATCCTGAGCTTCACGTCTGTTCACGGCCATCCGAGATGCAAATATGTCTTAAAGGAAACATTTCAGCCCAAATGCACCATCTTATTAAAACATATTCTGTGACAAACTAAGACTTAAAATGTTTGTTTCTTTGTTTTTAAACCAAAGTTGTGTGTTTCCTAAGTATTTAAGCACTACCAGTGAGAAGCCTATATTTCACAAACGAAATTATTTAAATTAGTATTTCTTAATGTGTGGTTCATACAGTGTACTATATGTGGTAATAACTGACATGTACATGTGAATATGAAAAGGAAACAACACTGTTCTGTGTTTTCATAATATTGTCTTTTAAATAAAATGTGCAAAATGCATTTTACATTTAATACCGTGATTTAATACCCAACAAAGCTGGGTCTGAAAAATGACACAAGCCGTGGAGGACTCTTTACTTTATGGATGTTAATTAGAATTACAGCGAGATTCTGTTGTGTTATGTGAAAATGAGAGAAAACTGTCTACCTTTCTACTGTAAAATTCAATGTTAAAAGTTTTTTTTTTTTAAGCCTAAGGCTGTTATACGGCTGCTCTACTGGAGACTTGTGCTGGCCATATTCTACTGTTCTGATAATAACCTAAACCTCATATGTAAAAGTGATAGTAAAATAAGAAAAAATGTTAAGGTGGGGGAGGGGAAGGACTAGATAAAATTAAGTGAAATAATAAGCATCGTATTAATTTGTGGAACATCGGTTCTTTGACAAGCAACACCTGGCAATACCTGCAGTCTTTGTGTTCTTTATTGGTTTTTCCTTCTTTGTTTCTTAATATAACATGATTGATCTATTAAATGCATGTTGTTATTCACTTTGAATGTATTTTTAGGTCATTTTACAGAGCAGACAACAAACTGCTGTACACAAAAAATGAGAATGTCAGAAAAGTAGTCATATTTCAAATGTTAATGTGAACTATGTGTACAGAACAAAAACCCAGTTACACCATTAAAAAAAAAAAAAAAAAAAAAAAACTGTCCGATTGTTAGAAACATGGAAAAAGGTTCCTTGGGTTTATGCATCGTTAGATCATAAATCAGTAAGGGATAGTATTCACAAGATAAATAATAAAAAAATAAAATAAATCAAGGATGCATAATGACATGCATATCATGAACACAAAGTCATTTGGAAGGATGAAAACTTAAAGGCATGAAAAATGCATGTTTCTTGTGAAGCTATTACTCATTCCGCAAATAGAACTTCCAAGGGCAGCAACACCGAGCAAACCGAAGGCGTGCAAACTTTTCCGCTCGGCACATTCAGGCTGCCGAACCTGAGGGCCGATCGCAGTTTCCTCCCGCGCATGCACGCGGCCCATCGCAGATCTTGTGACCTCACTGCCCCCTTAGAGGCTTGGTCCCGTGTGGAGCTGGCCTCGTGCATCCTTGGGAGCCCGTTATAATTCCACCGCCTCTCAGATCAGAGAAACTGTCTCTTGTGCAGTGCCATGAGAAGAAATGTGGGTGAATTCCTTAAGGCATTGAAAAAGTGGACCAGCAGCAGGCCCGTGGGATCAGCTGCTTCTGATTCCTCTGGGATCATTTCTGCACCGCGACAAACGCGCACTGTGAACCGGAGACATCGAAGGTGCTATCTCAGGGATGTTTCTCTCCTTCGAGCTCAGAGCAGCGCAGCACACAGCCAGCCTCATGTTCAGCCCACGCAGAGAAAGTAAACTCCCCTGCACCACACTACACTAACCTGAACTGCACAGAATGAGAATACACTCATTTGAGTTAAAGCCCTCAGCACCTGTAGTTACTACACTGTTGTAGATATATTTGTATTGTTCTGTAGCTGAGTGCTCCATTTTACTCCAGTCCGTATTTCATATTCCTTTATTGTATACTGTTGCTTACCTTTAAAAAGGTGCATTAACAAAAACGCATAAAACACAGCACCTTCCTTTATATTATTTCAACACTACATTATTGCATTATCATAATGCTATTTTAAACTTGATGGCTGGGGTGAATTATCTAACATGACCTCAATTCCTTTAGACCTTCTGTGGGTCTGTAGGTGTTTGCAGCCCCCAGGCCTATTTTCCATAATTAAAAGCAAAATGATGCATTTTATTACCACATATGGCAGCAGTAATGTGCGAGGGACTTTTAGGCTGGATGTGACTCAAAGATGACCTAAGTAAAGAGTTATGAGATAACGGCATTTCAAAGCCCACAGCTGAGAGTGTTTACCATGTACTGTCAGTCGCTGCCTCACTTCACTCAGCATGAAGGGGTGGTTTTGATGCATAATTTCTCCTGTCTCTAGAACTGCATGACACACAACTTGCAATGAGTTGTCTGCACATTGACTATCTCTTGCACACCGTGAAGGACGGAGAGTTTTCTCAGTGGTGCACAGACAGGAGCAGAGTAAACAGGGTAATGAAATGACAGCTTGTGAGGACTGTGGGCTAACCACAAGCTCCATGAAGACTTGCTGTGGAACACCTCTTCTCCTCGCATTCTCCTACACACCCTATCTCTCTGTCAGCTCAGATAACAGGCTGCCAATCACGCTTGTCCACTGCAGGAACAAAGTGGATGCTGCTCTGTATCTGAGGAAGCTCCCATGGCAATATACCAGTTAAGTGAGGCCTGACAAAAGAGGAGTTTTGTTCGCTTGATTCTAACAAGTGTCGATTTATGCAGACCTGAGACATCAAACAAAAATAAACTGAGCACAAAGCTAACATGACACAGGGAGCAAGAGTAAAACATGACATTAAATGAAACACTAAAATAAAAGAAGCAGTGTCTTAAAGGTTTTTAAAAGTTGTCTTTTAACAAGACACAATGAAATTACCACCTAATTTTCATAGTGTGCAATTATCACTCCGCTGTCCTGTTTCCTAGTTATACTATAAAACGAGGAAGTCTTCATCAAAATATTAATGCAACCCATAAACCTGTCTGTATTATTACATTCATAAGGTTTGTGTTAATGTATTCAGTGCTCACGTATTTAGACTTTCATCAATCAGATCAACAAAATACATTGAATGTACATATAGTTTAAATGATAAAAGCTACATGTTAAAATACTAGTGAGGGAAATCTCAACACAGAAAACAGATATTTCAGTCTGCAGAATATGTTTTTACTGTGCAAGTTACAATAGTTTAGATTCATCAAAGATAATAAAGAATGCCTAACTAAAACGTTCCATGATTCTGCATTATTCTCTTTATTTCAATGTGTGTTATAATTTAAAATCTGCACTGCAAACGTGATACATTTTACTTAATAAGTGTAAAGAAAATATTAAGATCTTATTTCATTGTGAAAATCTCATTTAACACCTACACAACTCTAGAAAGCACCAGTGCTCTAACACATCATCATTGTACATTGTTAGTATTCAATACATTATGTATAATTTTTTTACAAAGAAGCATTTATTGTTGCATATGTAAAGTACAATACCTTTATATTATAAAAGAATTCACTGTGCAGCACCGCACCACAAGGTGGTAAAAATAAGAGCAGAGATTATGACAAGAGGAACATACAAGCATCACTCTGAGCAACGTTATCCCACTCCTGTTCTTCTGATACTTTGGGCTATTCACATTACTGCAAATCCTTTTCAACCTTACCTAGTTGAGGCAGCCTGGTGGCTCAATGGGTAAAACATCAGGCTGGGCTACATAAGTCTCTTGGTTCAAATCCTGGTGGCTCAATGGGTAGAACATCAGGCTGGGCTACATAAGTCTCTTGGTTCAAATCCCAGCAGCCTGGTGGCTCAATGGGTAGAACATCAGGCTGTAATGTAATGTTGTAAGTTGCTTTGGATTTATTAATTATTAAAAGAAAACAGCAGAAAGGATATCAAGCTCCCCTCTCCTCTACCCCCCCCCCCACACACACACACACTAATTACTTCTGATCTTCGGGTAGAGTGTGAATATTACACATTGTCTTTTTGAGATTTGCAACAAACACCCTCAAATCAGTCTGTATAGTCAAACATCACCAAAGCTGATTACAGGCAAACTGTATTAAGAATATCTGCCCAACCCAACTATAATACTAACAGTGGGAAAGTAAGGGTCTAAAAATCACCATTTCTAAAATTGCAGCCCTTTTAGTAAAAGTTTTCATCTGTCAAATGTTAATGTACTGAAATCTACAGACGCACATTACAAACACAAGACCTCCATCATAAACTCTATGAGCAGTTTCAAATGAATACAGAAATATGATTGTATTGTCTGTCCCAAGTGTTATACAGAAGCATTTTTTACATTTTGACAAGGACAGTGCTCTCATTATGGTTATGGTTACGAAGGTAAAAACGTGTTTTCTTGATTAAAAGAAAACTGAAAATATATTTGTGCAAATATGTCCATACACACAACAGTACCTCATTTAGTGCCATTTTGTATACAGGGTTGTTCCTTTTCCAACCACTGCAGGGTCATGGTCATGTGTCAGACTCAGGCTGTTAAAAAGGCAGGGCAAATAAATGGGTACCTATTGTATTCTGTGTATAGTCTTCAATCCTAATTAAGATTACTAGGTGAGCCAGACTGACAGCAAGCTAGAGGATTCAAAGAATGTTCTGTTAACTGCAGAGACAAGCTAGATAACACTACAGGTTTGCCACTATGCAAAAATAGTCAATCAGTTTAACAATAACGTTGCTCAACTTGTAATTGTAAAAAATGTAGGTCTATCAACATCTTCAGTCCATAACATTATCAAAAGGTTTTAAAAATCTGGTACCATCCATGTGCGTTAAAGGCCAGCACTGAATACATATGATCTTCGATCTCTCAGGTAAACCTGCATTCAAAAATTGACATCGGACAATAAAACATTACATCAGCTGAGGAATACTTCAGGGAACATTTGTCAGTAAACACAGTTCACCGTTACATCTCTAAATGTGAGCTAAAGCTGTACAGAGCAAAACGCAAGCCATACATAAACAACATATAGAAAAGCTGACAACTTTTCTTGGCTCGAGCTCATCTGATATAGACTGATGTAAAGTGGAAAATGTGCTGTGGTTTGACGAGTCCATATTTTAAAACTACTGGCCGTTCTGTCCTCAGGGCAAAATATGAAAAGCACCACCCCAATATTTATCAATAAGTTCAAAAGCCAGCATCTGTGATGGTATGGGGGTACGTTAGTGGCCATGGCACAGGAAATTTGCACATATGTGAGGGCACCATTAATGCTGAGAGGTACATGCAGATTTTTTAACAATATATGCTGCCATCCAGACGACATCTCCTTCAGGGATGTCCCATTTATGTCAGCAGGACAATGCTAAGCCTCATTCTGCATGTGTTACAACGGTGTGGCATCGTAGTAAAAGAGAGTGGGTACTTCACTGGCCTCTCTACAGTCCAGAACTGTCTCCCACAGAAAACGTGTTGTGTGTTATGAACCGCAACATACGACAAAACAAGTTAAGACATATCAAGCAAGAACAGCTAAATTTCCCACTTTCAAAACTTCAACAGTGTCTTCTGTTCCTAAACAATGATTTGCAAGTCATTGCATTTTGTTTTCATTTACATTTTACTAAAAATCCCAAATTTTTTGCAATAGGGGTTATATGTATAAAAACAAATGTGCGTAGACTGGTATACACTGAGCTGGAAATAGCACACTAAGTGCAGTTAGTTTTATACTTTAAATATTTATGGTATTAATGGAAGTTAACCATAGCCTTCACCTGAATAAAGACTTTTAAAACAAATTACCAAAAGAGTAGTGTGTTTATTTACTAAACACTACCTGTAATGTATTGTAAAGCACTCAAGCTGTTGTGATGAAAACAACGGCTGCACATATTAAATAAATGTTGCTTCAAAAATAATACACTTCATAATCAATTTTATACAGTTTGCAAATTGAATGATTACTTTAAATATCCCCTCAGAAATATTTGTTTTACAAAAACTGAACTGAAGAATTAGGAATAAGACTGCCAAACAGTATTGAGATTATGATTTTGGTAGTTGACGGAAAGATGGTCCCAGTAATACAGGTCAGTTTGGGGCAGCAGTGTATTGTATGTGGTCTCCATAATCCATCAGAACTGGGGAGAATGTTGAAAGTTAATAATGTGGAGAAACACAATGAGAAGATCCTTAACAGCATTAACATAATTTCATCACTTAATACCAGATCAATCAAACAACCTGACTGTCTATAAACCCTCTATATTATTTTCAAACCCCTGACAGCCACAATTTTATTTGTTTATTTTGTTTTTATCTGGTTGTTTTCACTTCAGTTTAAAATGTTTGGTACAACCATTATAAGTGAAACACAAAATTAAAAAGTAAAAGGTTGACATAAATTTGTTTTGTATGTTCAAAGGTATATTAGATTTTTAATTATATCTAAATAAACGTTACATAACATACGCATATAGTCTTGTTACGAAGGCACCAAGAACAATCAACGCTGTACCAAAATGACTTAAATAGTCAGACTTGACCACTTGATTGGATGTATTTTAATGAACAAGTTAATTTCATGCACATAACTGAAGTGGTCATAGTTTTTACTGTCTTGTTCAGAATAACTGCACATTCAAGGATTGTATTGTAATCAGATTTACATCCAAAACTGTCCTGTCTACACAAAAACACAAATTTGGTTTTTGACATTAAATGCAAGGACACCAGAACTGTCTTAACACACACACACACACACACCCACAGTTGTGAATTAAAATGTGAGGGGGGAAAAAAAAAAAAAAAAACATTTCCATCTTTGATTTAATGAAATATGGTTTGACTGTAATGGGGTAATGGGATAATTCGAGAGATTTGTATAAAATATTCTTTTAAGGGGTGAAATTCATGAAAAAAAGTACAATTTAGTTTTTTTACAAATTGCAACTGATTTTATGCAGGCCTTTCATGAGTTCATTTACTATATTTCACCTAAAACAGTCTGGAAAACGAGGTCATCTTTAGCACAAATTCAATGCTGATTGCAGATCAACTGACAGAGTTCATCAAATGTGCATGACAAGCAAAATCGATATCATACAACCAACAATCTGCATGTACTCTGATTGCTGAATTACAAACGTATGTCAATGCCTGCATTATTCTTAATTCCTCCCACTTTACGCTGCTTTCTCCTCTGCCTTCTGGACTGTAGATTAATATCACTTTTCTAGGTATAAAAGGCGGAGAACTTCGGAACTGGGGCGCCTGCTCTATCCGCTAATTAGACAGACCCTCCCCTCACACCTGTCATGCTGGCAGTGTTCAGACATTTACTAAGTACCACCATGTTGGTGACGGGAGGAGGAGCCATGTCTTAAAGCTATCAGATCATATCCCCAATGTAAGAGCTCATTACAATGCTGCAGTTCTGGCATTCAGGAAGGTTTTCAGACCCAAGCAAAATATATTTAAGAGCTATTATGTCCAATTTGCTTGTTGTTGATGTTGGAGATGTATATGCAACACAATTTAAAGGTGCACAATAAATAAAGAAATACTTTCAAACATGTTATCCATTTCAGTTGATATTGTTACAAGATTCCACAGAATGCTAGGTAAGCTCACTTTTAAATGACATTGTTTTTTTACTTTGCTACCTGAGAAACGGACATTACATGCACCACCAAATTAGTGATGTGACATTAAATTTCTCAGAGCCAGACTACTATGTGCTATCAGTAACTGGTTTAACTCAATTCCTTGTTCCAATAATGGGTCCAACTGGGGTAAACAGGTCAATAATCACAAACAACCTACATGCATTTATACAATACATTATAAGACAATTTCATTCTCCTACACTATATTACACAAACTTGAAATAATGTATTGTGTAATATGTATAATACATATCACTGCTAAAATACTACACATGCACATCTCCAGTAAAAAGTTGGACATGCCTTGCCAGAGAGAAGGTACTTTATTTTCACAATTTCCTACCTTTTAGAATAACAGTGATGTCATTAAAACTATAGGTTACTATAGGTTATCTTGACTGACCACGTTATACTTCACAGTCTCAAAAACAGCCACCTCTTATCTTCATTACAGTTTGTAAACTCTTGCCATTCTCTCAACAAGCATGATTAAATATTCATCTGGGATGCTTTTCCAACTGTCTTTAAGGAGTTTCCACATATGCTGAGCATGTGTTGGCAGTTGTTCCTTCACTATTCGATACAGTTTCAATGGCCATTTCATCCAGTGTTCAAACATTTGATTAGTAGTGCATGTATCTATGGCAACATAGTATCAATAATAGATCACAAATTGTCAGTCTGTTGCTCGTCTGCCCAAAATACTTTCCTATTATGTGTTACATATAACTTACTCTACATTAATCACAGACAGCACAACGAAAGACAACTCAAACATACTAACAGTAATAACGTATTGGTGCATTTTACATTTCATGTATTTTTATTTTGTTGAAATTGTATTTCCTGATACGTAATGCACAACATGATTAACCTGTCTGATAACTTGACTTTATGCCATGTCTGCATTAACTACTAGACATTGTGGACGGAAGTGATGAAAATAGTGCAAATTGTCATTCTGGTCATCTGTATTACATGCTGCAGGCAGCTACATGCAAAATGTTCCTGCAGTCGTTTTAATTTTATTTACAACCCTGTTCTGACACTATTAACAGATAAAATGCACTGCATAAACAACTGTTGCGGCCCTTCATATTTTAAATGGTCAAAAATGAGGACTGCTCACTTTGTAACTACTCACTCGATTCGCATCTCATATCCGCGTTACAGCCCAGTCTGCTGCGCGCCTCTCTCGTTTAACCGTAGGAAAACAAAACTGAAATGATTGTAACATCATTTCAGCCTCTACTTTGCGTGCTCCCGTCTAAAGCCAACTGAGCGGCCCTTCTTTGATCCGTCTAATCTGGAGCGTCTCTAAAGGAGGCCATCTGCTCTGTACGCAATTTATAATGCTGTGCTAGCAATTCAGAGCTTCTGGCGTGCTTCCTTATAAATTACATGTGCTTCGTCGTGCTGAATGCTCTAGTAGTTATTTTGAAACTTAAAACGTGCCCAGAGAGAGCAGGTTCCCAGGACGACCTGACGCTGGACAGATGAAGATCATACATGCTTTCCATGAACAATGCCATTTAGTTGTTTTTTAAATTGCAGCGCCAAAATTTTAATAATTAAATCGGATAATTAAATTGAATTGATAAATAAATGTAACGTTGATAATACTCCACCAAACCCAAAAATGAATGTGTTCTTGAGCATGGCCTTGTGATTTTGGTTTTATTACGGTTTTTATTTCAGAATCAGTTTAAACGCTTCATAAGAACGAAGTTTAAAGGTAGACTATACTCACTACATAAATAATAATAGTTTTAAAGTTTAAAAAATACACATACTTTTTAGATCGCTTGTTCGTAATCATTAAGATGCTGTAGGAATCATTCAACAATCATATTTTCGGCTCTTAACGCCGGAGGGGTTTAACACATTACATCTCCGCCAAGATATCTCCGGCGGACGAGTACTTCATAAAGGCCAGCATGCAAAAGGATGCCAATAAAGCGGGTTTGTCAGCTGTATTGCTGCTTTAATAATGACACACAGAATAGGCCCAGAGTGAAGCCAAAGTGCCATTTTCACGAGCATTGCAGCAACTGACGTGTGAAAACAATAGATCACCTGAAAAGCAAGCTATATATATATATATATATAATATTGGTTATATGCTTTTCAACACATTTCTATCATTTCTTTATTTTTTTCTCTTTATGAACATCGTAAAATCCAAAAATACATGCAATTTTCAGCTATTTTATTTATGCGAGAACTTAAATATTGTAGACGACTTTCTTCATCTTAACTGGAGTTAAGCAATCACAGTGAATTATATTGTTTCGGACTTCTCTTGCGCGTTGCAACTAATCAGTTTACTTTGCCCTAATTACTGCTTCAGCATGATGAAATCTTAAGTGCCCCTGAACGCGGGGAATTTTATGAAAATATAATTCTAGACTAATACCGTCTGTGGTTCGTCTGAGAAATGCAAGTTTTGTCTGTTAATCTAATTAATTGTAATTTCTGCCCTCTTGAACTTCACAAACGTTAAATATAATGTTTGTAATCACAAGCAAAATTCCATTTTGTAATAATAATAATGATTATAATAATTAATAATGCTGACTTTTACCACTCGTGTAAGAATTTATTTTCGTTGTATTTCCTTGTTTGCTTTGTGCGCAATGACAGTAACGTTGGATCTAATCTAATTATATTAATTTCAGTATTGCCAAAAACATGCTTTTGGGATAATTCGCCAGTAAAGACTTTTATATGCAATGTGCCTGCCAGAAAATATCACTGTGTGTTATATAAATTTATTTTAAAGCCTACGTAACAGGGGAAATCCTGCTGGGGTTGAATCCATGCAGCCATAACCAGGGTTCAGGGTTAGCAGACAAGAGGATTAGCAAATTTGAGCTAAAGATACAAGTCCCTCGCTTGGGGAACTAATGAGGCTCTTGTCTTGACAACCTTGGGTTTCTCCTGTAGTGGTATTTCTCATTCCCCCACATCTACAAAATTAATGGAGTAATGTCTAATTCACAGTGTAAACCCATTGGTAGGAAATAATGTAGCTCTTAAAAATATGTGACTAATCCTCAGAGGTATTGGTTTAAGTCTTGTTAGTAATCATCTTGTTTTACACTTGGTACAAATATGTAACTGCTGTAATGCTATGCTGGATAATTGAGAAAGCTGTGTACTGTTGTAAGCAAGTTAAGACTGCATTCTTATCAAAAAGACTACAGTGCTTCCTGGTTCTTCACCCTGTGTTGACATCACAGCACAGATACTGTGACTTTCACAGTTGTCAGGCAATTTGAAAACAAATTGGACTGTAGGTAGGAAATGTGTGCAAAGTTCTCAGAGAATGTCAGGAGAGAACTGCATATGGATGAGATTTCAAGATCTTTTCACAGTGGCAATGGTTGGTGAAGTGCGTTTGCCACAATCCAGTTAAATCTTAATGGGTGAAATGTTTCTGAATTCCACACATGATGTCAGGGTTTCAGTTTTTGCCAAATGAGTGTAGCATGTCTTCTGATCCATTCAATCACAGAATCACTGTGATTCTCCCACGAGTGACCAATCACAGAGAGATCCCAGGAACCAACGGAGGGGGGGCATTTAGAATAGCTGCCAATTGTACTTGTACCTCATGAGGCATTTAATTGAAAAGAATTAATGATGAGAACGCAGCGTGGATTAGTCTGATGAGGCGTAAAACACATAAGTAGAAAGCATTCACACTGAGATATATACAGCTTTCAGCCTACATAAAAGAGACGGTTAAGACAAATGCTATCTGAATGCTGAATTAATTACAATTTAAAATACACTGGGTATGTGGTCAATAGGCATAATTGTATTATTTATTGTGTTAATTATGCAAAGCTGCGGGTAAGAATGGTCCCTCAATGTTCAGCATTATCAGCTGGACGGATGTGCATTAGATAATGAAAACAAAGCATGATGTTAGTTCTATTTTTTATTATGTATGGTAGTTGCAGTTGTTATAGGTTTGCAGTATTTCTCATTGTTTATTTTGGGGGCCTGCTCATATTCACACCTGTGTGATTACCCCAGCTAAAATAGAAACCAATTAAACCTACAGCCATTAAACTGGGCTACAACAAAACCATTGGGTTTTTTTCTCAGTATATTGTAATGACAGGTGATGACTCTGGGTTCATAATGTGGCAGGTGATGTCTACAATCTTGCCTTTAGTACTTGCTTCAATTCTGGGTTCAGTTGGGTACAGGTGATTTTTGCAATAATGACTTCGATACCCACCTTGATTCTTGATTCAAAATATGACAGGGGATGTCTGCAAACCTGACTTTATGTCCCATCTGTGGTTTTTCAGTACCAAACAATGCTTCATGCCTTGAGCTCCATACTCTTTACTGTAATATATAGGTTAATAAATACAGCCAGCTCTCCCTGTTTCCATTGACGACTGCAGAATTTTGCAGTACAAGGCTGGACAGACTTTTATTTCTAAATACAAAATTGATGCGGGTCAGTTGATTGATATATTTTATTTTACATAATTGCAAAACTATGTATCATGAACTGTTATAAATGCGTGCTGGCATTCAAGGTAATTTGACTTGTTGACCTGTTGACTAGAATTGTGACCTTCTGACCCCTATGACACAAACTCCATTTGAAAATGAATTACTTAATAAATGACCCTTGAAAACAAAGAAAAAATCTTTAAGAGCTGGAATGTTTTAATTTTGGTTAGCTGAAAAAAAGTCGGTTACTTTCATGGTGTCTCAGAAAATGCATGATGGAAAAAAAAGTTTAAAACTGTGAGACAAGAGTTACATGAATGTGGTAATAATGCAGTTGAAAGTGTTTGGAATGAGGAGGGCAGGTGTCTGCATGTGCGCAGGGTGTCAGGAGTCAAAGGAGTCGCTGACTACAGCAGTTATAGCCTAAGCACATTATTTCTGCTTTGTGGATTGTGAGTGGGGATATAAAATTGCATTGTATTGCAAAAATATTTAGTGTTTATTTTTTGTTATCACACATCCTAAAATACATATAGTTACATAAAGTGCTGTCAGGGCTGTTAATCAGAGTGTCATCTTAGAACAGAAAGTAACTCTAGGCAAAGTGGGAGCAATACTTTTCAGAAGAGCAAAAACACACACACACACACACACACACACATCTACAGTCCGCTTCTATTTTTATTTTATTTATTTATTTATTTATTTTGCGATACTGAAGTGAATTCATGATAGTATAAAGAGATGGGAGGCCGTAGCACAGCACCAAAAGAGACTGGCTCATTACCATTTATATTCCAGTCATATTTTTGTATCTTTTTCAGGAAAATGCAGTTGTAATTAAAAGTACAGACACACACAGCACACACAGACAAGCAGAGGAATTCATACCTGAGTTCAAAAGAGGACAAAGCCCCAGTTAAACCTGTATAAAAATGTGACTGGCTGATAAGTATTAATCCCATCTCTTGCTCTCCTTAATAAAATGAACAGAATGTTAGTTCATTTTGACTGTGGGTTGAAAAAGACTCCTTCTTTAAAAATTATATACTGTTGTGTTTTTCTTATGTCTCAAGGAGCAAAAAATGTGCTGAGAAGATAACATTGTAATTATGATTAAGAGTACAAAATGGAATGTGAAAGTTGAGTTTAAAAACCTGTCACCTCTTCAGCCACATGCGGTGAAATATTTTTACTCCAGGTAGATAGCGCTTTACAATAAGGGAAAATAACTTTTAAAGGGTCTGAAACATAAAAAAATAAACATTTTATTTTTTTAAAACAATTCCTGTATAACATCACCTTAAAGTAGAACCCTAAAGTACAATACTTTATATTTTCTATTTATTAGATATCAGAATTCATGCAAGCATATAAATAAAAAGTGGGGAATATACTGTTTAATACCAGTTTGAAAGTGATAACTGCAGATTACATTAATAACAGCAATAGTTATTTTGAGAAATTTTCAAATACATACATATACCAAGCTTCACCCAAGATCTGAATTCCTTAGTATTTAATAAGCAGGCTTCCTCAGGCTGAATAATAAATGTGATAATAAAGTAATAATCCATAACATAACACTGCTGTGTGCAACAACTCAGACAACTTCTACAATAACTTTGCATGCTTGGGGCATCAAAAAACACAGATGCAATTTTAAATCTCAAATGTCAATAACTCTTTATTGAACTGGTTGTCATTGTCCATGTTGGTGGGGATGTCTTGGATGGTCTGTGTTTAGATGAGTCTGAATTGACACAACAGGTGGCAACACCACAACTGAAAGTAAATTTCTGCATGGCCAGAACAACAGTCTTTGTGCACACAGGTTGGGGGACTGGAATTAGATCGATGGGATTACACCAGTACTTCCACGTAACCACAAATTTAGATTAGCAGAGAGTTAAAGTGTAGGTGCTTTTTTTCTATAGGCAAGATTAGCATTCGGAGGCCAAAGGTAGATAACAATAATTGGCTCTTTCTCCCTGCGGTTGGGTCTCCTGGTAAAGGTAGATTAACGAGTCGCCCTTTGGCTCTTCAACCAGGCCATATTTTTCACTCCAGCTTCATGGGAATCTCCATTACAAAGAGAAATATTGACCTTCAGGTGCCTTTATGAGAATTTATAATGGCCTAAAACAAACATTTATCGAACTATTCTTCGACCATCAACATCATCTGGATCATTAAACTGCTTATGAATACTCTGACCTCAAATTCTCCTTCATGTTGATGCGAAATTATTATTATTGTTGCTTTTGTTGCTATTTTTTTTACTGTTTTTACAGCTGAATATGTTTTAATGTACGTGATTATGCTAAGATAATGCCACTGATGTAAAACATAACATCTCTAACATGGATACACTCTGCTAGAGCAATATAACTGTATGTGAGAGCAGTGCTGCACAATTTTTAATCCTTGTTAGGGCCACAAGCCCATTAACATGTATCCTGCCTTTAGAGAAAAAAGGGCTTGTGAACTTGAATGCTAACACACCCAGTGCCACGGGCAGCCATGAGCTGCTTTATTTTATTATTTCATTTTATTTCACGCCCACACTTCGCAGCCCGCAGCCACCAGGAAAATTGGAAAACTGCTCTTCTCAATTTCTTCTCGGATTATTGGCCCGCCAGAGTCTATCCGGCCACTCTGATTTTGGGCCTGTGTAAACACTGGGGCGCGCTCCATTCTGGGCTGGGGAATCCCCTCCAGGGAGAGGGCAGCGTAATGAATCACCGGCGCCACTGTCCAAAACCACGGGCCGCCAGCGCCGAAACAGAGATCACACCACGGCAGCGGAAGCCGGCACCTCGGCCCTGTGTACGAAGATCAGAGGCAAACAAAGGGCTCTAATTGTTCACGCACAATGTTGTGACACTCAGAGACTAATCATGTATAATTTCGCCTCCATACATCCTAGCATTACTTTGTAATTTGCATTTTTCAGCTGATGGCCTTAACCTCAAATGGCTTCAGTGTCGTGGTTTTAACATCTGCTTATTAGCCATTTAAATAATCACAGAATAAGCTGGACTCATGGTTAGTGTAACAGGGGAACATTTTGCTGCCATTCTGATGTCTGGGGGCTGACTCACCTGCTATGTGTGTAATTTAAGTTCTCTCACCCTGTTAGGTGCGGCTTCTTGGAGACTTGGAGGACAAATGTTGAGAAGCAGCGAGGTGCTTTCTTACTTGTTTGGGGAGGTGAGGTGAATATAAATTGCCCTACCATTCTCTGTCAATGTCACAAAAAACCTGCTTCAAACTTTATTCAGTGGTACAAAAGCTGAAACCTCCTGTGATTTGTACCAGCAAATTTGCATCCTTAATAACTACGATATCATCTCCAAACTATGATGCTACATGTGTGCCTATTTATGATTAATTTATAGGCAGCCTCTTATTTTTTCCTTAGACAGTCCAGAGTCCAGATGGAGAATAATATAAATCTGATTTCCTCAATAAATAATTTATTGTCAATAATTCAGGTCATTGCATCAAAGGCAACTGTGCATGTTTTCATCATGCAAGGTCAGTTTTTTAATTGTAAGCCATAATTGGTACAAAGCAAAGTTCAGTGTAATGTTACTAAAGCACTTAATGCCTAATTAGCCGGAGGGTAAATATAATTGTCATGGCAAGTGAGTGGTGTTCCTGTTATTATATTATTGCTAATCTCATTACTTTATGAAGCTATTCATGGACCGTCTTTATTAAAACAAATCAAAATGAATCCCCCACACTTCACGGCTTAAACGCTTTGAGTGCTTCTTGTGGCATTTTCCAAAGGGAAACAGCAGACCTTCAGGTGGGACATTTATTTGCTCTGTACATGTTGTACTGCTTTACCTTTTTAGCCATTTGAGGATTGCTCACTGCGACATATATTGGAAGACTGAGTAAGTTTTGTCCTCAGTCACCAAGTCTAATCTCTCACCCAGCCAACCATTTTTTATACGTGTGTAAAAAGATGCTGATTTGTCACACTCCTTTTTGAATGTTACTGTAAATGCTTTTATATCTGTAGTGGCAAAATGAATTTTAGTTTCCCTTCTTTGCCTTTCAGAAATACCTGTCAAACTGTGTGGGTGTCTTTGAGTTTAAAAATACAAGGAAGCTCATCATTCTTTGGAGGAAGGGTGAAATCATTTCGCATGAGCCTGGTCTATCTTCTTTAAAATGAATATCGCCTCTTTTCCTACCTCTTGTAATAGCCAGCACTTGAAGGTCAGTCACACTGTTCAGTGAAGTTGTTCCACTATATTTTGCAGAAAAATGTACTTTAACTACTGCGGCAACATCCAGCTGGTGAGGCTAATGTACTATAATTTCTTATTTCACCGTTTCCATAAAATGCTGCTTAGTCATCAAACCAGAATTTTCACAATGTGTGAAGTCTACATCAAGCCAAGTAAAATGAGCCAATATTTCTAAAGTGTTGTCAGATTTTTTTTTGCACTCTTTACACACAGAGTACGCACAGAGCATGCACAAAATATACACAAAACACACACTAGGATTATGCTGGTCACTGTCTCTGTCAATAACTTAAAATTCACTTAATTTTAGTGTTAAAGCATTTTTTCAAATCTGATTGGAAAAAAAAAAAACGTTGTGAACCATTAGAGACACAACAGCAGCACAGCTTGACAGAAATAATGTCAGAAAACAGACCAGAATAATTAGACCAAGCACTGAACGCATGCGGCATGTGACTGGGTAGGGACAGCTCAGTTTGGAGATGTTCGTCGCACGCCATGGCAGGTTCTGACAGCAAGATGTGCCAACGTGCCAGTTAAAGATGGTTCCAAACAGCCGTGATCCTGCATATTCCCTGGTCTCCATAGTGACGCCTTGTACCTTCCAAGTCGAATGTGGAACCCTTGGGCAAAAAGGCTTTAAAAATGCACCAGTTACAGTTGCAGCATGAGCTTCCTCAGACAGAAACGCAATCAATGCAGATGTAATGGTCTTTACAGTGGAGTACACCGTGCCTGACAGGGCTCTTTCTCTTTGGGTGACCAGGGAAGTACTTCACATGAAACCCAGTGATAACGGCTTTTCCAGTCATGTCCCTTTAGCCACTGCCTCCTCATCCCAGTTCAATAGCACAGACCAGAAGCCAGGGGAACAGAACTGACTGAAATAAGTGGACACACTCCTCAGTGCTAATTGCACACATTCGATCAGAGTATCTGTCAGCATGCTCTTGGGCCATTCCTGTGTTTGACACAATTGCAGTTTGACCTAATTGCACCCTGGGATGAATTTAAGGACTTTAGGTTACATCTGTAAATTGTCATTACATTTGCGGTTAATTGACTTGTGTGGTAATTCATTTTCACTGTCTGCTTGCTATTGTTTTCTTGTCATTTTGCTTACATATTAAATCTCACTGTTTTTCATGTCCCAGGTGGCATTTTCACCAGATGAAACCAACAAATGGCATTTTGTCATGGCATACAGTGGTTATTTTTCTAGCATTTTGCAGAGCAGCTACATAAATAAATCTACACATAAAATACCATTTCTTGCATTTTGACAAAGGTCAAAACTCTCTCTCTGACCATTAGAAAAAAAACACTGCTATCATCATCTGAGACCAACATACAGTCGTTGACCACTGTACAATTTCCTTCAGGTGATAAACCAGATTGCTTTTGAGAAAAACACAAAAACATAAAGCCATTCCATTGGAATCAGTGTAGCCCTTACTGACAATTTCCAACTGCATTGTAAAATGCATTTGATGACTGTCAACGCTACTGTCTCAGATACTGAGTTTTCTAGCCACTGCTCTGCCAATTCCAGGCCACCTGGCAGACTTTGACCCCCCCACCCCCTGCTGCCCACTGCCCCCACCTTTCCATCCTGGAGTCTGACACACCGGCATCGTAAATCATAACGCTCAGTCTATCGTGGACAGCGTGTCTGTCCACACGGCTGCTCCCAACAGCTCGTCACGTCTCTGCAGTTTATCTGCTCTGCTCGGATGCTTTGTGCAAACAAACAAGCGGTGCGTGAGCATGTGATTTGTTTTTAATGCGATCGCCATCGGTACTCAGTGGAATAGGTCCTAATAATGCAGATTTAGTGCTGTGTGTTTTTGAGTTGCACATATAAACCACCTGCAGTACACACATTAGGGACTTGGAAGGGACTTTCATTTACCATGCTGCATTCATGATATATAAGGCTGTTCATTATCAGCTTTAAAAATATGTTTTGTTAATACTGCTATCAGTGCTGCAATACTTCTCTGTGGCCTTGAAGACCTACTGTAGGTCCTGTACGTCCCTGCTGGTGGAGAATACTAATGTTACTGCTGCCACATAACATTGACGTTTCAGTATAAATATGCCACTGAGCCACCACTCAGTTTGCCTTAACTTAAGCTGTCCCCACCCATGACTCAGTGCAGTTCCTAGCCCAGATCTTTTTTTCAGATCACTTTGTCCTGTCTACAATGCTATGATATATATAGTTGGCTTTTTTGTGATGTGTCTAGCTGGACTTATTTTTTGTGATGAGAACAGCTGGCCTTTCCTCTGTGACTAGTACAGGTGGCATTTTGTTCTGACAGGTTTATTCAGCCTTTTATACACTAACAGGTTGATCTAGCATCTTACTGTCATAGTATGAACTGCTATTTTTTAATATTTGTGTAGCTGTTTTCCTGTTATTAGTCTAGCTGATCTTTCTCTGGAGACACATCTTTCTTTTTCGACAAATCTAGCTGCTGTTTTTCCTCTGGAAACCAAAGTGGTCTGTCTTTCTTGACAAATACAGCCTTGTTTGTGTTAGGTTTATACCGAGACACACATTTTAAAACAAACTGCTTTTTGAAAAGAGTATTTTTCACATTTAATGAAATTTATATTTCTAGCATTTTCTAATGTCATAAAACACATAGCTGTAGGTTTTGTAAGCTTAAATACTGACAAGTTACACAGTGAAACATATAATACATATAAAATGTAGTATTTTTCCAAAGAAGCTGACACAGAGGGGGCCGTGCAACAAACAACATGGACAAATAATAGGAAAAAACACACAACAAACACACCTAGCTGATCATAACTTACTTTCTGACTAGTGGCAAAGTCAAAAATCTCTCTCTGGAGTCTTCTGGAAGCCAGCCCACCTACTAGCCAGTTACAGTATTACTTAATTTTATGCATCATTTTACTACAATTACAGAATGGTTTATGGCATGCTTCCACATATTAGCTACTTTACACTAATTTCTGCAGTACTTTACCATACCTTACAGCAGCATAAACCTGTAAAGGTCGTCCGGCAGTTGTCCCCATCTGAAAATAGAGTCACTGCCCTATTCCCACTCTAAAATGTTGAGCAGCTTTATTTAAACCTAAAGCCTAAGGACACACATCTGTTGCAGGACTGTTATCCATAATAGGCCATTCATTAATACAGGCTAGGCAGAGGCTTCAAAGTCTTTGATATGACTTAGTGGACTGTTGAGTAAGGCCGAGTTTGGTGGCAGGGTTCAGGATATACGCATCTTTGCAGAAATACTGCAGAAAATAGCCATAAAAAATGTGGCATGATTGGACTGCGATAACGAATGCAGTGCGTTGATTGGCAGACAGCAGAAAAAGCCAGCCCCACAAACTGAATGACAGGAATCAAACTGTTAACAGGATACATTTAAAATGTAATATTGTGCTGAATGTGACTGGCACACGTGCTTACCAACCAGAAGGTGGCAGCTTATAGCCTTTGGACAAATTTGCGATCTGTGAAAGGCAATGAAAGTCAGTGGCCAAATCCAGACTTGCCTCAAGGTGTTGGTTCAGACATCGACTAGCACTTTAATAAGTCCACAAAAGTCACACCTGTTCAGCTGTCTGAATGGACATGCTATGTCTTCCACAGTCCCTCAGCTAAGTGTTGCTTTCCCCATAAGCCACACTGATACACACTCCTGTGAAAGGGAAATAATTGGCTCTTGGGTTGCAAACTGGTAGCCAGTACGTTGATGCTCTACTTGCATTTTGCCTGTGTGACTATATTACCTACAAGGAGAGCACCTTATCCCATGCTACTTTCCACAGATTTACTGACCACTTTAAACTTGTCACAGATGTCAAATGAATGTAGCACTGTAATGAATTAATTATAGACACTGTGTCAATGTCTTCAGTTAATAGTGTTTTCCATTTAAAAACCACTGTAAGTGTTAGAAAAAGAAAAAAATAATAATAACATGCACACAAATAGTGACTCCCTCTTCAGGGTGACTTTAAACAGACATGAGCCATGGGACTGGGTTTTAGACTGAAACGCTAAATTGGCAGAATCATTATGCACGATTTTCATCAAGGTAAAAACTGCACTCAAATTAACTAAGCTAACATCGAGTTCAAAATGGCTGCTCCAGCTTAACCTGTATTTGGGTAATGTTATTCAAATTAAAGTTCTCTTTGTGCAGTGCTTCAAACGGGCTGTCACTTGTTCTGGGTGTGCATGTGCACGCAGACTTGCAATTTAACATTATTGATAATCCATGGCCAGAACGCGGGTGACATTCTAAAGAAGACAAATTTACAGTTTCCGAGCTTCCCACACAGCTGCTTGCTGGATCCCACTGAGAAAACACTTACCCCTTTTGGTTTCACACAAAATGAGCTTGTTTAAAATCCAAATCAATTAATTATAATGATCTATGAGCACAAAGCGCACATAGGCATTTTTGTGTGGAGACATGAAATAACACCTGTGTTATTGTAGACTCTGCTGATGAAACAGGGCAGAACTTCACAAATGTAACATTTTATAGCATCTTCTATTCTGGAACAGAAAAATGGGTAATGCATTCATTTATTTCCAATGCTACCTACCTGTTTAATAATGAATTGCAAGACCTTTTCCCTAGACAATACCAGCTCTGCAGGGAGTAATTAAAAGTTTATCTTTCTTTCTTTTGTAATACCATTCAGATTTTTTTTTTTTTTTTGCTCTTGCTTCTATCGCTTCCAACAAATTACTTGTCAACATCAATAGAAAACAAGTCAATATGAAGCCATCTACCCGTGCTCTAATGACTAATGATTCCAGAACCAATCTTGCATCCAGAGCAGTTTTGTGCCATTATTCAAGATAAAGCATATGCTTTGCCTTTGTGGGATTTCCAGAGCCACTGTCACCTTTCGTTTAAAAAAAATTAATAAATAAATAAAGAGGAAATAAAGATCTGTCTTTGGAAAAGTGTCTGATGATAAAAGAAGACATTTAAAACACACAAAATTAACCTGCATTTCATGACCTCATTAACACAAAAGCCCTCTGCCTCTAAGACGATTTAATAGAGGACACTTTCAAGGACTTTAATTTCATTCAACACAGGTGATATAATAAAAATGTAACCAGAAAGGAGAATAAAATAGAGAGAGGACACATCGCTTCACACTTACTCATTTGCTCAAGTGCAAAAGTAAAAACCGATGCAAACAGAACATTTTAAACCTACTGTAGTATGACTTGTAATTTTCTTACAGTTTAATCAACATTTTCAAGTGGTTATTCGGTGCCTGATCTTTTCTTTTTTTGTTGCTGTCTTTGTGCATACAATAAAACTGTGATGATTTATTTTGACCAGTATGAAGAGAAGCTAAACTCATGAATTCCCCACCTTTGTGCCAATTTGAGGTGTGAGCATCGTTTTGTTCTTTGGGAAATGTTAGCGATGGAGGTTTGCCTGATCTGTTCCTTTAACATTCTGTCATCAACTATATTACAAAAAACAGGTTCTTCATCCGACGGTTTAATTAAAGGATGTTCAATATATATATATTTTTAGTTCTCCTTTTGGAAGTATTGTATATTTGTAAGTATGTTTCATATAATTCATCTGACCTAAAAAAAAAAAAAAAAAACTTTCAGGTATGCACTGCAGCATGTTTGATTGCATTAATTGAGACAACTCAGAAGAGAGAGCACATTACTTACACTGTCCCTGTCACCAGGCTGCAGTGAAGAACATTGCCCTGGATCTGACTTTGGTCATGTGGTTTTCTACATCCTCATTGGCAGCTTGAGCTTTTATTAGAAGCGACGGCGGTGGGAGATGCTGATCTCTTCCTCGGTGACGTGAGCAGACAGTGCTAAGGGTACTTTGTGAGAAGGACATTCACCCTCACACAAACACCCCCCCACCCCTTCACCACCACCTCCAACCAACACCTCCCCGACATTAAATATGAATTATTGCAGATGACTCTCTGGGCCACCTTGCCTGAGGCAATGATGTTCCGTTTTTACGGAGCTATCAAAATCATGCTGTGTCAGAGATTAGCATGATTTTGGGTTATTGTCAAGCGGTAGCTAGTTTAACGTCTGATTCGTGCCTTATTAAAAGAAAGAGAACAAAGCCATGCAGTTAAAACAATCACTAAATGCAGAGAGCTATTATCTGCAAACACTGGTCTTGGATTTAAATTTTGCACCACTGCTGGTTCTCATCTCCATCTGGCTTCAGAGGGAGCAGGCTCTGTGTAACGTCAGAGGAAACTTTTTCTGTTAGACAAGAAGAGAAAGGGACTGCAGCTGAAAGGATTAAAAATAAGAAGCCTTAGTCACATGTGTACCACATCACATTTTTCAGTGATGTCACACTGACAATGATAAAATATAGAACTTCATGCTTTTTAAACTGTACAGTGTTTCAAATATAAGACAGAACTCTGCAGGTGTAGGGACCCGAGTTTGTGTTTTTTCTTGGAAAAGCAATATGGCTGTTCCATAAAATTTTGTTGTTTTAATGATGACCATCAGCCCAATCAGGAGTGCTTCCCAATTAAAGTTTGAGACAAAAAATAACAAAAAGGAACAAAACACAAAGAATAATGGTAATAAGAGGTAATGGTCACCTACAGAGAGATTCAGGATGATTCATCTGGAGTATGACTGTTTTAATGTAAATACTTAATTTTACTTTACAGTTCACTTTTCAACAGACCGGCGGCTTTAGGTGATGTAGAACACATTACATATTCAAAGTCAAATCAAGAGCAGTTGTTTTTCTAAACAAATACTTTGAGTAACGACAGTGTTTTGTCAATCGAACATATTTCTCTTTTGTACTTTTACACTATAGCCAGTTCATGGTTTATTGAAGGGTGTGAAATAAAATTCACTGTCATTTTTAAACATCCACAAAAGAGGCACAGGACAAAAATCATGCATATTTTAATTGATTGTTAAAGGGTAATGTTGAACAAAATTAAAACAATGTACACAGATAAAAGCCATAATGAATTTTACAAAAACAGAAAGGCAGATTCCCCTTAGATGAACAGAGGCTGGTTTTCTTTGTGCGACACACCTGTTTAATTAGAAACACGTTATATAAGGCTTGTGTACGTAGCCACTGAAGTGAGCTTTTTAATTCTCAATATTATATGTCTGGGGAGAAGCTTTCTGTTATTGTAATTCAGCAATTTAAATGAGGAAACGTTAGAGAAGAGAACAAGCAAGAATGGCTTTGTGCTGATGAAGCAATGACTCCATCGTGGCAGACCATATACATAGAAAACAATTTAGTCTTATTCACTTGGTCCACTCCGTATAGCAATGTCTCATGGTGGCTTAACCCATAAACAGGACAAATTCTAGTCTTTTGTGCATAAAGACATCTTGAATGTAGCTAACAAATATGAGTTTAAAACGTCACTCAGAGCGAGGTCGAACGCTTGTGTGCTGCTATCCATTCTTATGGCTGCCACCTTTGAGTTCATAGGCAATTGATATGTCTGTCATAAAACGCCTTTGACATGTAATGATATTAGCATGTAAATTATTTTCCCTTCAGGATTTTCTGTGACACACACGTTTTATGTGGTTCATCTATGAGAAACCTCAGTTCCAATCGTCATACATTTTCTTCAGGCCAAAATGAGAAACATTAAAAAGTTATTGCATGTAAATATTGAAACATTTGTATAATGTAGCATACTTGAAACCATGGTGTGTATGTATAGGCAGGATACTGTTGTGTGTAAATAGTGTGTACATATTTAACAGTATTCTGTATATATATATATATATATATATATATATATAAAACAGGATCTTACTGCTGCTGCTGCTGTTACACATATAGTGTTGTTAAATATTAAAACAAGACCTACAAGACACATGATACAGTGGCAGAGTCATGAGCACCTCCTCTGGGTTCTGCTGTTTGTTGCTTCCCACTAAGTCCTTCCCCTTAGATAAGAAGCACAAACTGTGAGCTAGGACTTCCAGCACTCGCCCTGCTGGACCCTGTAATATCTCTAAGAGGCTCCTTTAAATCCTATTACCTTTAGCATAAGTGCAGATAGCATGGGTGTCCTAATCTCTGCCTAACTCATCACTTTTACAGTTCTTTACCCGTTCGTGTTGGGGTGGGGGTGGGGTTTGGGGTTCAGCCCCTCCCATTTTATGAGCACCACATTCTGCCAGCCTCCTGCTTAGAACGGGGCTCTCAGCGTTTTTAAAGGCCAGCTCACTTTAAGCCGACACATCAATTCAAGAGACGAGGAAAGCGGAAGTCGAGGAGGTCAGTTATAACTACGAAACAGACAGACAGAAAGTGTCTGATCGCGAGAGGAAATGTTGATTTTTAACAATTGTGAGCGTTAGTGACAAAAGCCAAGTGAAGGGTGACAAAAAAGGCCAACCAATGAGGCGTGCTGGTCGAGTAGACAGGACAGAGGGGGACAGATGCTCCCAGCACAATAAGCAGAACGACATCTGCCAAACGTGGACAGGTGGTCTCCATGGTGACAGGTGATGTATATAACCTGCTGCAACAGTTCATGTCTGAGACAGCTGACAGACATCACCTGTACATCATATAATGATGTATGACCTTTATATGCAATTGGCACATTTTAACGTGTTTTAAACAAGTTTTACATACAGCATTGTATTTTCTGTGCGGGAGTATGTTGCAGGTATCAGGCAGCATCTTGGGGTAGGCAGAGTAATTCTGCCATCAGCTTTGATCAACGAGGTTTCAGGTAAGTATGATCCCTGTGCAACCATTTGGGATGAAAAAACATGGTGATGTTCTTGTGATTAATGTCCTTTCCTGGGGATAGCTTTGGTGCCCGTGACATAACACATTTTGCTCCCTGTTCAGTTTGGCATCCAAGGAATAAATCCCAGCTGAATGTGCACCATATCACATAATATTGATCCATAAACTAAATGGCACAGCATGATGTAATAAACAGCATGCCCAGCTGTGTGCCACGAATGAGATTCAAAATTCAATTCCTGACTCAGTCTAACATTTGAATTGATTAATTATTGTGATTATAATAAGTGTTTTAATTACAATATAATTTCTAATTCAGGGTTTGACGTATAAAAAAGGCCTCGGTGGCTTAAATTTGTTTGATAATAATGGCAACTCATCAAATGTTTCTGAAAGTTTAGTTTGTGATGATAAGTGACATTTAAAACACATGTTTTTTTACACTGAAATGCTGTCTGTATATGAGCATCTATTCCTTGCTTGTGCCCCAGATGTCAAGCTCCATTTCAGTGCTTTTCTCAGGCTGTCCCTGTAGATGCTCTATATTCAGCATTGCCATTCTAAATTATGGACACTAGGGACATACAATTATGCAACTGGCAATGCATAGCAATGGGTTTTCTTAATTTTGCTCAAGAGTCACTCTGGAACACACATAGCTGCATAGACATTGACCAAAAATCGTAGGAAGAAAGGAAGCAGAGAAACATAATATAACTCTATTAGCTGGGGAATTGATTAGTGCAAGTAGCCCACTTCTGATGCAGTGAACTGTTGTTTTCACCAATGCAGATGAGTAATTCCAGCATCAATCTGCTTTGCAAAAAATACTACCTGCAATAAACATTGGATTCTAGGCCTGTTGTCACTGAAAAGATGCTTGTTTACTGAAAAAAATGTGATGATATTCTTTCTGCACCAAACATGGAACATTGGAGAAGATTTTCATTTGTTGTTAAATGTCATTAACTTTTTAAGGTTAGTATCTGCACATACTCAAAAACATGCACTTTAATACACTTGTATAGATTTATACACAATTCTTTAAAAAAGTGTATTGCATTCAAAAATGCTTAAAATTCTAAACAGGATTTTTTTTGCAAAACAATGTATACATTAGCATCTAAGAAAAAAAAAAAAACAACTGAGCAAGTCTTGTTAATCAAAGTCCAGGCATGTGCTCCCTGCCAAGAGCAATCTTTTTCAGCTACATTTGCATGTACCATAGTGGAATTCTTTCCAACACCCACAATGTCTTAGTGCTGAATAGAAATGGTCAGCAAGTAAAATCATCAGATTTGGCAGGACAGGGTATAAGGATAAAGAAAAGAAGACAGACGTGGATGACATCCTTACGCACCCCCCACCACACACACACACACACACACACACACACACACACACACACAGACACGCATGCACACACTTACAGATACACATACACAGATACACACACACATACAAATGCACATGCGTGCACACACAGATGCACACGTACAAACTAACACACACACACACGCACACACGTGCATGCACACGTGTACATGCTCACACAAACACAAACCTATGCCCAGTGAAGACGCCAAAATCTATGAGCGTACAGCATCTTCTGAACAAAGCTGTTTCGACAAAGCCCCGGCGCTGGACAGCATTTGCCACAAAATGTTTGAAATGTAGCAGTGACGATCATGTCCGCGCTCGCCGCGCGTGCTGATGTGTGCGACAGCCCGCGTTTGCAATTATGGCCGTCGTCATTTTGCTTTCACACAAATGCCTTTGTGTGTGTCTTATCAGTCAGCTTCTTTTTTGTTTACTGGACTGAAGGAAGAGCCAAAGGCAGCGTTTTGATTAAGCTGCCTCTGCGGAAAAATACCAAGTGACATTTAGGGCACACTTATGGAAGACAATAACACGTTTCACACCGTGATTGATGTCGGTCTCGGCCAGGAAACCGGGGTGCTTTCTGAACAAAACAATGGCAGTGTAAGTTGGCATCTACAATCTACAATAGCGATTCTCAGCTGTTGTGTTTGCCCTACTGCCATGGAAATGCATACTGTGTGCTCTAATATGCTTCCTACTTATTTGTTGTCTGTTCTCCGTTCCAGAAAATAGCAATATTTTCAGACCCATAGCTGAAATGTAAAACTGCATTTTCCTCCCCTCGCTTACCACAGTCTGTTATGTTACCCTTGAATCACGGTGCATGCCAGACTTTTGAGATGAACTTGAGAAGAGGCTTTCATTCTAATGGTGACGGTACAATAGAAATCAAGCTTTTGAGTAAGTTACAGAATCCATCAGAGTCACAGGCCGCTGATGTCTGTCCTCATTTCTTATGTCTGCTTTCATTAGAAAATTTATTACAGGCATATATTAAAGGTTTTCTTCAACATTCAGATGCATAATAGCCCCAGCAGGCGCTTGGCCTAAACACAGAGAGCCGAGGTACACTGCTGGTCAAAAGAAGCAGCTTAATATGTTAAAAGCCAGGAACATTACATTTCCAGGTGTCATGGTGGAAATTTGCCAAAGGCAGCTTTTTCTCATAAGGAAAAGAACCAGGAGAAAATGTAAAGATGAATGAATAAAAGAACATCTGGGTTTTAGCTAATATGTTTCACTTAAATTCTTTCACTTGTGTGTATCAAGCTTGAATATACACACTCCTTTGTGTAATATATCAAGAAAGATGAGGGGAAAAAAGAACTATATATATATATATATATATATCCTTAGGGCTGAGCACCTGCATTAGAATTTTTTTATTGCCTGAGACTGTCAAATTAAACGTGTTTCACAAAATGATAAGCTTATTTGTTTTGATGTACTTACAGCATTGAGAGATTTTTTATTGCTATTTAAAATGTATTTGCTATATGAATACATTGTCTGCTTGCCAACTACATTCTTATTATTGACTGTTAATAAGTTCTATACATCTCAAGTTAAGAAGCAAACCCTTCAAAAAAAAACCTTGAATATATAGCTGTTTCTGTTAGAAATATAAAACATAAATTGAGTTTGCAGTGTACATCCTTTTAAAATCATCTTGAACCAATTTATCTTTTTTATCTTTTTGAACTGAAATGATGATTTATTATTTCAGAAGGGACTCAAATAAGTCGCAAAGCTCGTTAAAGAAAATTAGATTAAACTAAAAATATAAAAACATTGGCTAAAAATGAGTTTACAGTTAAACTAAGCCATAATCTCTAAACATTAACTTTTCCTAATAATGCGCAATAGTGGTGTTTCTGGTAGGCACTCAAGAAATTACCTAAATAATTAAAAGCATGTATTAACTAATACTATACAATTAAATAATATTACTCAAACCAGCTTTGACAATTAGAAAATTGAAATAGACGTCTGCACAAAATACTTAAAAAATGAATGTTTGTGAGGCAGTCAGTGCTAAGCTTTTGTTAGTGAGAAAAAGAATCAAGCAGACAGAACAAGGATAAAAAACATCTGTACAGGTAAAACACATTTAGCTCTTTCAGTTTCCAAGCTGAATGAATCCCCCAACTTTTTATTCCCTCTGCTTTTAATAAGTCATTTTCTATTCTTGAATTACCATAAAAATGCAAGTATTGTTAAGTGTAATTTTTGTTCTGGTTGTTAGTGCATTAGGCTCCATTGCATTAACCAGAGGTGAATGAAATTTAAGTGTGGGCTTTTTTCAGAAGATGTGCAGGTGCCGATTACACCTGTTGCCAGCAGCTGATGTCCTGCTGGGACACTATTGTGATCCACGAGTTCTATTTGATGATGAATGTGAATGGAAGGAATGGTGCCTCACCAGTAAACCATGTTCAGTCACACTGCTACACTTTAAAGTTCACCTGATTTCAGGAAACGTGGCCTTGGTGTACAGTCAGTGGAAACTCATTTTTTAAATCACTTGCTGTAATTGCACTTTTATTTTTGTTGTCATTTATAAAACTTTCATGTAATCCATACGTTAATAAAAAATAACTCGTTATTCTTTGTACATTTTGTCTGAATTTCTGTAATTAAGTGAAAGTACTGATTTTATGATAATGATGTGAAAAGCACTGAAAGATTAAATATTTTTTTATTACTTATTGGTTTGCCTACCTAGGAACTTAAATGCACCATCAGATTATTCATTTCAACCTAAATCCAGTAGTAGCCACCAGCTATAAATTTATAAAAATATTGTAAAAACTTGTGAATACTAATAGTCAAGTCAGTGTATTTTTAGAGCACATTTAAAACAACAGCAGTTTACCAAACTGGTATACAGTTTTCAATAATAATAATAATAATAATAATAATAATAATAATACAAGCCAAATAAACACCAAGAGAATAGATTTGGGTATGTTATGGGAGTACCTAATACCTGATTTGATTCCTACCAATATTGAAATCAAACCTACATCCTTGAGGGCAAGAACATTGATCATTTTAAGGCACCCCCCCTACATTCTTTGAGTCCCTGACAATACTTAGTTTTAACAGAAAAGAAAACTTGTCAAAGTACACTTCATATGGGACTTTACAAGGAGAAAATTGTGAAAAACCTGATAAAAATTGCTCACACTGGGTGCTGTTTTAAAACCAGGCATCCTAAAGTTCAGTGATAGCATGAAGAGGATTAAAGCAGAGGAAATGTAACGGGCAAATGTGTGAAATTGTTCTCCTGTGCCCGATGTAAGCTGTGACAGACTCTAAGACAGGTTTTGCAACGTTAAAGAGATGCATGGAGAGAGGCGCAGAGGAAGTTACAGGAGGAAACTTTTCTCCTCTGGCTGATTTTCTGCTCCCTCCACTGACTCCTTTGCCAGCTCCTTCTCTGTAGGATGCTATAACATGGCCAAATGGGTTACCCAAAGTTTCAGTGTTTCTTGCAACACGTGAAGCTACATGCATTCTGGACATGATGCTGACACATGCCAAATGGCAGCTGATTGGCTGGGCAACAGTGTTTTAACAGTCTACTATCATCACCTAAAACAGCAAAGCTTAATTCAGAGTTAAACGTCTTCTGTGGGACAAGTCACTGAAGTTTGGAAAGAGAACTATAAACATATTTTTAAAATATATTTTAATTTACTATACATATGTAATGTTAGTAGTCTTTGAAATGTTGTTTCAAGCCATGCCTTCATGCTGTGCTTTTCTTTACTCAATTTCTCAATTTCAGGATTACTCAATTTCAGGAGCAGACTCCTTTGCAAAAAAAAAAAAAAAAAAAAAGGTCATGAACTCCAGAAGAAAGCAGCAGACACCCGTACAAACAGCAGAGCAGCAGAGATAAAAGGTCACGCTTTTCTGTCTGTGCACCCATCAGAGCATGGGACTGATTCCAGTTAACCTGCTATGGGTACACGACTCTGGGCATGTCTCAGCTCATCTTCCCTGCTCAGAGATTTTTCATATGTGTTTTAATTAATCACTTCGTTGTCACTCCTCCCTGCTCACTGTGGGTGTCCAGGTATTTTCTACCTTATAACAGAAGCGACGTCAACAGTCTTTTATGGGCTTAGCAAAACACTTCAGAACAAACATTAAAGTACCTGAACGGTACAAAAATCTTTGTATTTGATTATTGTAATCAATTCAAAAACCACATAATCACACATTATTTATTCTTGTTACTGACAGTAATAATCTATACTGCATATGTAGTGTTCAAAAACAATTCTTAACTGTAAAAAAATTGTTATAATGAGATGTAAAATAGTAAGAATTCCAAAGATTTCAGCGTTAGTGTATTCAGTTTTGAGGGGAGTTACTTTTTAATCTTATACCCTTTTATTGAACTTTTTTCATATTTCTTCTATGAGCTCAAAGCCCCTCTAAGCTGCCTTTGTAATTCTTTATAATTATTACCTGAACATACCACCTGTCCTCCGAGGAAGACCATTATCTTAACTGATTCATACTCATCTTTGCTATTAAGGCTTTGATATTTCAGATAACAAGTGACTCATTTCCTCATTAAATGGCGAGGCACTGATTTAGATTAAATATACAACACTTTTCAACACATCTAAAAAAAAAATAAGTTAGAAAAATCTTCCCCATGGCTCATCTACAGAAATAACGATTAGCTCTGTCAGGTAGAACAAAAGGACATGAAAAAATGTAAAGTCCAACATTAGAGAACACAGCATCTAAACAGCAGGGAAAAAAATGTCGTGGTTACCGTTGACAAGCTATTTATATATAAAGTGACCCTGCTGTTAAACCAGCTATAGTTATAATGAGGATCTATGGCATTATATGAGACACACATTTCTCTTTTTTTCTAGTAACCTGGATAATTGTGCCATTAATTAGTAAGACCATTAAAAAACAGCAAAGTGTTTGCAAGGAAGCGCTGCTAGCATGGTGTCTTTTGTCTGTGCTGACATGAGGGTAAGTGACCTACCTGTAACAGAACATGCAGAGAACTAGGGTGACACTCGTCTGTTGAGTACATTAGTAAGCTGAACTGACACATCCTTACTACATCAATTTCCATGCATACAACATCTTCACAGAAGGTTGACTCTGCTGATTTATGAATACTATCCTTGGAGCTGTCAAGAAACCTCCATCAAGTGATACAGCCATTAAGACATAAATTTGGAACATCTTATTGTAAGTGCAAAGGCAGGGAATGCAGGGACAGATTAACAGGCAGATTTCAGATGAACAGGGTTCAGTTTGACTCCCCTGTAAAACATGTCACATTAATTCCATAATGAATCGTACAAACAGCATGCGGAAAATTTTACTGGCTGGACAAGCAGCTCTTTATTGAATGAACATGTCTTACAGGACTTGGAGGCAGAATTTGAAGACCACCTCCGATGGGAAATTGAAGGGAGCAAGTTACGGCAAGGACAAGTGTAAAGTCACCTGGAGAGGCCGGTTAACTGGATACGTCACACCATAATCGTGACTGCAAAATGGAAAATGGGTCCCAGAAGGTCACAGAGCCTCATGGTAAAGATTGAAGTGTGTGTGTGTGTGTGTATGTGTGTGTGTGCGCGCACACTTGGGGGGCATGTGACAGCCTCCAGCAAAGTTCTGGAGAACACAAAAATTCCATTCAGGTTTTCAGATATATCTGACTGTAGATATACTTTTTCAGAAAAGGACCTGTTATTTTGATTCCACACTTTATTATTAGCAGTGCAGTCCCCGCTGAAACAAATGACCTGTAAAGCCTCGGTCTTAGCTTTTAAATATGAGTCACATAATTATATTCACCAAACAAGGATGCTAATTTGTCATTATGCTTGTCAATTCTGAATGATGCTATTAATGTTTGTAGAAGCCATATGAACATTTGACTTATTAACTACTGTTTTAATGCCATAATTACTTGTGATTTCTGCAGGCTGGACTGTACTTGTACAATATTAACATTTCTTTTTCACTCAGCCTACATTTCTGTCTAATGCAACTTATATATTTAATGTATAGCTCTGTTCCTATAACATTTTTGCATTGTGTCTAACTGCTGACTAGATTTAATACATTTATATACAAAAATATGCATCTAATTAGTTACAAATCAGTCAAAATTCAAAGCCATTTAAATGATTGTTTTTTACTAACCAACACCAAGGCATAGACTTCACAGTAAATTAACTTCTTGTTATATTTCTAGTTTATTGCATTGTTAATTGTTGCACTAGTAGGGCAAAATTAAACATAAATAATGCTACATACTAATGATTATTGGTTTAATCAGCACCGTGTAAGGTGTTATCCACCTAAATATGTTTGAGTGCCAAATCACGGTCCCCAGACATATTACTCATTTTAAAATATGTAGCCTTTATTAAGCATGATGCATTACGCAGATGACAAAAAATAACATCATTACCATGGTGACAACAGGATATGTGATATGAGTACTGTGATAGTATTGTTACCCTAAACAATGGAGCATTTTCTTTAACGAGAGGTGATAGGTCACACTTGCAGACTCAATAACAGTTTTATATGTAGCACTTAATATTAGCCTGTTTTATTCTAATTAGTACACTATTATCTTTGTTTGGTTTCTTTCTGTCCCTCCTTTCAAATGCTCCCTCTTAGGGAGTTTATCATAGCAGATTGTCCTGCATCCTGTTCACAATCCACTTGACAAAGGTTTTTACTGCACACACCTGTAATGTCTGGGCAAAAACACAAACAGGCTGGATCCCAATGTGTAGAGTTATGGTTTTTATTCGTCTGAAAACACAAACCAGGAAACACAAAGCAGAATTGTAAGTCATATGGGTAAGCGAGGATCCAAAAGCCAGTAGGGTCAGTCTGTGACAGAAGGAGAGTACAGCAGGCAGAGGAACAGGAGCCACAAAGGGGAAAGAGGACAACAGACAAATAAGTTTGCAAATGCTCAGTAAGGCTCATAGTAGCTTAATACTTCACAAAGTAGGTTTATGATAATAGAGCCTTTAACAATGTATTGCTAACAAGGCAGGGCTGGCAGGCACTAATCACGGGGTGTGACGACACCCTTCCTGATGGAACCCTGTCATTTCATCCAGGAATGGGACTGGCACTAGCTCAGCTTTGAACACCTGCCCTCACCGGTATGAGGCAATAGTTCTAACCACTGATCAACCACACTGTGCCATATTGGCTTCTTTATTTGAAAACCAGGGTAATTAATGAGAGCTCTCCTGGTTTAGCTCTTTGTTGAGGTTCAAACCAGGATAACTAGAGCACTCCAGGTTCAAGTTTCTTATAAACCAGAGTAATGAACTAGAACACTCTGGGTTCACATTTTCAGTTATTTTATAATCCAGAGTTATTAACCCCCTCCTCGAGCTGCCACCTTAAAGTGGTGGAGGGGTTTGTGTGCCCAAATGACCCTGGGAGCTACGTTGTCGGGG
>JABJVR010017138.1:0-21098 GCA_025773905.1 Chitala chitala | reverse complement strand
CTCTTCAGCACGGTGACTGGGCTGTATGTGTGGCTGCCGCTCTTCAGCACGGTGACTGGGCTGTATGTGTGGCTGCTCTGATCTGAGTGACATTTCACAGGTTTCATAATCTCTTCCATATGAACCCAACAATTCCACACTTAAGAAAGCATAATTGTAAGATAAAGGTAAGTGTGCGGACAACAGTAAAACTTGGGAGAGTTGGGGGTGGACAGGAAAGGAGAGGAGAAGAGAAGGACAGGAGAGGAACAGGAGGAGAGGAGAGATGTTCAGTGGTAAGAAAGAGGCACACTTGAGCTTGTAATATGATCAGAAAGAGTTCCTCTATAACACCTCACCACTTACACTTCATCAGAGCCTTTTCTTATTTGATTTGGGTTTTATTACTCCACCTGCTGGGACCAGCCTCTCCTCTGCAGTTGGTCTATGAAATATTTATACCTGTCATGGACACAAGGTGCCAGGGACAAAGCTGGATGCAGAAATAAATTAAGAAGAAGCAACAGAGGCACACAGAGCCAGGACTGAGAGCACAGGGGTCAGAAGGGAGTCAGTGCTGCAAAAGGGAGTCAAAGCTACAGAAGGGAGTCAGCGCTGCAGAAGGGAGTCAGCGCTGCAGAAGGGAGTACACATAGTGCTCCTTAAAAAAAGCCTAAAGAAGCCTGACGCCTAAAGCCAGCCCCCCTCCTCTCATATCTGAAAGCACAGCCCCAGCAGCACCTGGACCTTAGGAGAGTCTGCAGTGTGACCAAACCAGAGTGTATGTCTGAATAAACACAAATATGTCACATGCAGAGTTGTGAAAAGGTAATCTGATTAAGTCTGGAGTGTTGGATCTCCTAGAGGTCTGTGATTAAATACATTCTCATAATGACGTGTAACAAGGAGACAAGTGGAGTAAGATGTACAGGAGAATGGGTGAAAAATTCAGTAAAAACAAAATTAAGACAGCACTTACTGTGCTTCAGTAACACAGGTATGCATCTGCTTCAGTAACACAGGTATGCATCAGCTTCCATAACACAGGTATGCACCTGCTTCAGTAACACAGGTATGCGTCAGCTTCAGTAACACAGGTATGCATCAGCTTCAGTAACACAGGTATGCGTCAGCTTCAGTAACACAGGTATGCGTCAGCTTCAGTAACACAGGTATGCGTCAGCTTCAGTAATGCAAGGATGTGTCAGCTTTAACACAGGCACACAAAGAGCACCAAAAACTCCAACACTGCAGCATAAAATTTAAAGATGCCAATAGAAGAATCAAACGACTGCCTTATATTCATGAGCGGGGAAAGATGTTGAGAGAGACAAACACAGACGCACTACTGTGTTCCGATGTACCAAGGACATGCCAAAAATAAGGAGCCAAAGCAGAAGAGCAGTAAGAAAGTGTCCTTCTGACGGACAGCACTCATTTCAGTATCTGTGTCAATGTATAATGCATTTTAAATCCTAAACACAATTATGGTTGTTAGGTTTTAAACACATCCACCATCAATTATCCTGTTAAGACCTCATCACATTAGATTTAATGTATTCTAAATTGGGATCATAGTTCAGTAATTGAAAATGGCAACAGTATGTCTCTCTCTTGGTGTGATTAAACTGAATGTTTACAAACCTGTTATCCTCTTTTTCAGTTTTCAGACATGTTTAATGCTAACCTCTCTGGTACGAAGAATTAATGGAGATGATGAACTGCGAAATTTGGTCCAGTCTAGTTTGTAGAAATGCAATTCTTAAACAGACAGCAAAAGTGTACCTTATACATGAATCCTCCCCCCACCCTGTGTCTATAAGGGATATATTCCATACCCCCCCTTACAGATTAGTGAAATCCACAGATGATACAGAACCCTATATGTGCTTTTTCCCTATACATACAAAATTTTAATTTATAAATTAGGCACAGTAAGAGTTTAACAATAACCCATAAAACAGAAGAATTACACCGATCAGCCATAAGGGTATGACAACCCATCTAATATTGAGTAGGTCCCTGCTGAAAGAGACCACTGCCACCAGGGAATACCATCTCTGTGAAGGGCTGTACCTGGTCATCAACAGTGTTTAGGTAGGTGGTACATGTCAAAGTAACATCCATGTGAATGGAAGAACTCAAGGTTTCCCAGCAGAATATTACCCAAAGCATCACACTGCCTCCGTCTGCTTGTCTTCTTCCCACAGTGCATCCTGGTGCCATCTCTCCCCCAGGTAAGAGACCCACACACACCTGGCCATCCAGGTGATTCATCAGACCAGGCCACCTTCTTCCATTGCTCTGTGACCCAGTTCTGATGCTCACGTGCCCATTGTAGGTGACAAAATGTTCACTTGTTGCCTAATACATCCCACCCACTTCCAGGTGTCACTGTAACGAGATAATCCATTCATGGTCATAAAGGTATGGCTAATCAGTGTGTAACACAAGCACTGCGATACCACACCGGTCCATGTGATGACCAAGATGGCTACTGAGCAGCTAATGGGTGGGTAACATGTACAGGGTGGACATGTTGGACCAAGGGAGGATTCATGTCCTGGGCGGCACAACGTTTCGTCATGCTTCTCAGAATAGCATGTAGTTTAAAACTTAGAAATTGTTCATTTCTAAAATTTTCTATTAAATATTTCAGACAGCGGTTGACCACGAATAACTGAAGCCTCGGGTAAGGGACGGTTGTACTGTCATTTCTGTGACTTAGAAATAACCATGAGAATTTTATTCACGTGAATTAATTCTGAATCAAAGAAATTAAATCTTAACCAAAACACTTATTTCATCTTAAGTGTTTTGCATAAATGGAGTTGCCCGCATGATGACTGAATTCTAAGTGTGTCCAGCGTGTCTTGGAAATTAGACACAATTCAACTAGTGTATGGCTGAAAACGAACTCTGGCATACAAGAGAATTCTCCATCTTAAATTAACTGCTCATCACTAAATCATATATTGTTAAAGGTGTCTTGCACATCAAACACATTTTTGGTGAAACTTAAACCGAAACAATAATTTTCTGAATGAGACGGGTGTCAGGTGCCTTGGACAGCATCGTAGGATAAGAAACTTTGGCCTAAGTATTACTACCAGGGTCAGTGTGAGCCCTCAGCTCCGGAGACATAACCCACCCTAACCACACAAATGGTCCCTCACTACAGTCAGCTTGTGACGGAGGGGATGTAATATACTGTGACTGCCCTCCTACTCTACACTTTCCACACATCTCACTTTCCAACACCGCTAAGCTGGGTGCACACAAAGTTAGCCAGCTGTCTTGTAAGCCAGATGATAGGACACAGTGCTTGTTCCTTTGTGAGAGCTGTTCAGGAGATGTGAATTTGGCACATGTTCCTGGACTAAATGACAGCAGTGAGTGTTAGAGAGTGCATGGTGTGGGAACAGAGACAGTACAAGCATGCTGAGAAAAGTCTGCCTTTTAAATTCTCACACAACATAACAAACTGCGTTTGCCATATCCAAACCAAGGCAAAGTTTCCTATCCAAACTCAAACGTGAAGACAGAGGTACAACAGGATGACAGCTCTGAACCTGGAGATGTTTTCTCAACAGCAGTCTGAGATGTTTTACATATTTCATATTTGCATTCATCCTGATTCCTTATCACAGCTTATTAAATACAAAAATACAAAATTTTGTCAAAATCCAAGGATTGGAAAAATGACAGACAGTTGTAACAGTAGTAAGAAACCTAGATCTTCCAATCAAATGGTCTGTTTTCCATTTAAAGAAAACATTCAGTCAGAAACAAAGTCTTTTGGGACATATCTGCTAAAGTAACAGACATTGGGGTGTTCCTGCTACAAAACAATGCTGAAGTGTTTCTCCATAAATGATATGAGAAACGCAACTGACAGGACACACTCCTCCGTGTTGGAATACCGTCATGTACAGCCACATCGCCATCTCTTCTCATTACTACTTGTGTGTTACACAAAATTTCACATCGAGTTGAGCAGAGTCTTTTCCTGAGCTGTACCTGTTCTATGAAAACACGACTTTCACCGCTTTGAGCTCTGTCAGCAAGGTCAGGTACAGTTTCTTTACACATCCACTTCCTGAACACGTTGACTTACTCTGGAAACATGTACACTTCTAAATGTTGTTCTGCTGTCATTCGGGTGCTCTACAGAGGAAGACTCTGAACAGCTTCTGTTTTTATGACTTCCATAATAAGCTGGTGGGTAATTTGTGGCAAATGGTCGGTAGCATTTGGCACGCTTCCACAGAGCTGGTCTTTACCCAGTGCTCACTGGACCTGCCTCTAACAGTCTGCTACCTTGTTTGATCTCTCTACAAGACTTCACAAGATTCATAGAGGAAGCAAAAAAATCCTACTGCAACTTTCAAGCCTGGTTGGAGTCAGTCAGCCCGACTGAGTGAAACTGCCACCGTTCACAGGTTCTGACCCACTATTTTATAACACGTTAATCACAGCTTTCAGCTGAATTCAAAATATGTCCTTTTTCTGAGAAAACAAGTGTAGTTGGAGCAAGGCAGCAGCAAAGACTTTGTAAGAAAGGGATCTAGACGCAATGTTGTTACAGCAGCAGAGTGGGACAGAAGATGAAAGACCAACCGATGGCAGAGCATTGCAAAGACGTTTCTTTTCAGCCGCTCAGCAACCAAGCTCCGTTTTCACTGCTGTTCTCCCAGCTGACCCCCTAGGTTCACTACACACCGATGCTTCCTCAAGAACCACACCAGAGAAGTGAGTCAAAGGCATCCGGCAAACGGCCTGATGGACACTTTAGGAAAACTCTTATGAAATTAAAATGTTTAAAATTATCGTATTTACTGTCATGCTCTCCTGCTACACAACAAGTTAAGAACAGGACTGGTTAAGGGCTGCCACAGTTTGTCTCATTTGTGTTAATTAAACATCGCATCTGTGAGGGACCGCAGCCTTCAGTGACACGACTCTGCTGCTCTGGGACTAGCTGCAGAAGAGCCCCAGCAGGCATAATTATACTCCTGAAGAAAAGTACAAACTGACTTCAGTTACAGCAGACACGTCTGTGAGGGAACACCTGGACAGAACATCACAATCTTACTGCATGCTAATAGAGTATAACATAAAAGGGCAGCTGTAAACATGTATCCAGGAGAGCCCTGTGTGCCTCACAGTGACTTAACCTGGCATAAATATAAAGTATGATTTGTGAAAATAAATGGCATCATTAATTAAAACACCACTTGGGCAGTATATTTATGGCACTGAAAAGAAATATAATTGACATCTTAAAGTACAAAGAGTTAATTTAAAGATGGTTAGCAGAATTTAAATAAAGTTCTTATGCAGATTCATGTATGGTGGTCTTTCATTGAGGATCTGAACATACTGAATTATGAGTGTTTATAACCAACATTATGTGTGAAGACAGGCAGTCTGTAACAGACAGGTCTCACCACGGCAGACTGTAACAGACAGGTCTCACCGCGGCAGGCCGTAACAGACAGGTCTCACCACGGCAGGCTGTAACAGACAGGTCTCACCGCGGCAGGCCGTAACAGACAGGTCTCACCGCGGCAGGCCGTAACAGACAGGTCTCACCACGGCAGGCCGTAACAGACAGGTCTCACCGTGACAGGCCGTAACAGACAAGTCTCACCGCGGCAGGCCGTAACAGACAGGTCTCACCGCAGCAGGCCGTAACAGACAGGTCTAACCGCGGCAGGCTGTAACAGACAGGTCTAACCGCAGCAGGCTGTAACAGACAGGTCTCACCGCGGCAGGCTGTAACAGACAGGTCTCACTGTGATTTAAACACAGTAAATGTCACAAACACTTTGAGCTGAGCTTCACAGAGTGTCAAAGTGTGTGTTTGAATCTGTGATAACAAAGCAAAAGCTATTTGATAGGAGGGCAGTCATAGCAGCTCAGCCTCCCAGCAACTACCCAAATAATCAGATATCTGGTAAACAAAAAGAGAGGGGAACCACTGAGTTAATGCCCTGCACTGTTAAGATGCTAAATCTGTACCTATACCCTTCAGGAAGGTCCTAAACCTGTACCCTTCAAGAAGGTGCTAAACCTGTATGCTTCAGAAAGGTTTTAAACCTGTAGCCTTCAGGAAGGTGCTAAACCTGTACCCTTCTGGAAGGTGCTAAACCTGTACCCTTCAGGAAGGTGATAAACCTATACCATTCAGGAAGGTGCTAAACCTATACCATTCAGGAAGGTGCAAAACCTGTACCATTCAGGAAGGTGCTAAACCTATACCATTCAGGAAGGTGCTAAACCTATACCATTCAGGAAGGTGCAGAACCTGTACCCTTCTGGAAGGTGATAAACCTATACCATTCAGGAAGGTGCAGAACCTGTACCCTTCAGGAAGGTGCTAAACCTGTACTATTCAGCACTCATAATAAACAATGACAAATACACACAAATAATTGCATAACAAACATTACAGCAAAATCACATCTGGGAGAAACAGGACTACAAATGCTGATCTCTCAACCTTAGGGCATGTGACATTACATGTTAAAACATGTAGGGTACTCACACACACACACACACACACACACACACACACACACACACACAAACATGTGAGAGTATCATCATCACTAACACAAAACACTTTCATGGGTTAGTCTGAGAGATACACACATTTCTGGAAGAAGATTCAACCACGAAACAAAACATAGAATGTAACTCTAACACGAAATGCTACAATAAATTTTGGAAAAGCCTAATTGCAGTGGTGGAGATCCTTTAAAGAACAGGTTATGTAAGAAACATACCAGCAAAGAAACCTCTGAATAGTTGACCCAGGTAACACAACAAATGTCCAATGACATCCAAACTGTAGCAGAAAATGAGAAAATAGCATGAGCTAATGTCACCCAGGACTGGGTTCAAGAAGTCTGAAGTCTCACTTTGATAAATCTCCCCTCAGTTTTCCACATAGAAGGCCAAATCATTACCATCCTGGAAATCGATTCAAATCAATATCAAGATGGCAAGCCTGCCAAAGCAGAGGCCAGCTCTCTCTTTCACAATCAGAGTCCTGCTGAACGGACGGATGCTGCATGGGGGCTGTTGCCTGAGGCCCAGGAGGCCCACACAGAGTCATTATCCTGGCGGGACATCCCGGGGGCCAATTTACAGATCGAGATTGAGGTCAAGGAGGAAATCTCAGAACTGAGATGAGGGTCATGCTTCCGCTGCTGCATCACACTGTGAACTGGTTCTGGATTGGTGACTAGGGACACTACTGCACTACCACGTCCATCAGAGGGACACTGACACACAGTACAGGAGCTCTGCAGCACCACGTCCATCAGAGGCACAAGGACACACACTACAGGAGCTCTGCTGAACCTCATCCATCAGAGGGACACAGACACACACTACAGGAGCTCTGCAGCACCATGTCCATCAGAGGCACAATGACACAAACTACAGGAGCTCTGCAGTACCATGTCCATCAGAGGGACATGGACACACACTGCAGGAGCTCTGCAGTTCCACGTCCATCAGAGGCACAAGGACACACACTACAGGAGCTCTGCTTTACTTAGGCCTTCAATAAGTGCTGTGTGTGATCTGGCAAGGTAAACACAGAGAGTGAGAACAGTAAAACACAGAGAGAGAGAACAGTAAAACACAGAGGGTGAGAACAGTAAAATACAGAGGGTGAGAACAGTAAAACACAGAGGGTGAGAACAGTAAAACACAGAGAGAGAGAACAGTAAAACACAGAGGGTGAGAACAGTAAAACACAGAGAGAGAGAACAGTAAAACACAGAGGGTGAGAACAGTAAAACACAGAGGGTGAGAACAGTAAAACACAGAGGTCTTTTTAGCCCATATGCTCTGCATTGTATTTTGCCCATAAAACACGTCTTTAAAAACAATGCACTTTCCTGTCCATCTCTAACACATATTTTCAGCAATTTTATACATTTTCTTTTCTGTTTTTGTTATCTGTCTAGGTGTACAGTTCTAACAAAAGTCCTACCCTCACCATACTGGCATACAGACTGGTCTATCTAAGGTCCCTCCCTCACCATACTGGCATACAGACTGGTCTGTCTAAGGCCTCTCCCTCACCATACTGGCATACAGACTTGTCTATCTAAGGTCCCTCCCTCACCATACTGGCATACAGACTGGTCTGTCTAAGGCCTCTCCCTCACCAGGGCAGACTTTTGTCTCTAAATGAAGGCCCCCCCATCACGATATGTTAGGTACATTGCATTTAGTATATTCCACAGTGAACTCACAAATTAAAATGACCTTTGTCCACTCAGTGATGGGGAAGTTCCAAAAAAGGAAGCTTCATGATGTCACATCACTGGGACGTAGGGGACAGAGCAACCAAAGGAGACCAGCAGCTGGCCCAAAGTGCCATCGTGTGAAAGCTGTTACACACATAAGCCACTCAGGTGGTAACAACCTGCAGCCAGAGCACGTCAAGACTGTTCTCCTCTCATCTGCATCACCTTCTATATCTTAACCCACAGCAGCAACATCAAAAACATACTCATGACATGATTAGTTGAACAAATCCAAAGATAACACTTCCAAACTGTTTTTTGATTTTACTTTTAATTTGCTTTCTATTTAATGATAAAATTGCTATGTCAAGAGTAGTATAACACTGAAAACTTAATGTTTAAGGGGAAGCTGCTTGCTTATGGAGTTAAGGAAACATCTGAATACATTTTACATTATCAAGTCTCATAGCACTGGTTGTCATATGGCAGGTCTCACAGATCAGGTGTCACTGAGCCAGTCTCCCAGAGCAGGTCTCACAGGTCAGGTGTCACTGAGCCTGTCTCCCAGAGCAGGTCTCACAGGTCAGGTGTCACTGAGTCTGTCTCTTAGAGCAGGTCTCACAGGTCAGGTGTCACTGAGCCAGTCTCTCCAGAGCAGGTCTCACAGATCAGGTGTCACTGAGCCAGTCTCTCCAGAGCAGGTCTCACAGATCAGGTGTCACTGAGCCGTCTCTTAGAGCAGGTCTCACAGGTCAGGTGTCACTGAGCCTGTCTCTCCAGAGCAGGTCTCACAGGTCAGGTGTCACTGAGCCCGTCTCTTAGAGCAGGTCTCACAGGTCAGGTGTCACTGAGCCAGTCTCTCAGAACAGGTCTCACAGATCAGGTGTCACTGAGCCAGTTTTTCCAGAGCAGGTCTCACAGATCAGGTGACACTTACCCAGTCTCTCACAGTAGGTTTTACAGAGTAGGTCTCACACAGCAGGTCTCATTGAGTAGGTCTGAAAGGGTTTGTCAGGAGCCCCATTGTCTCCTATGCTCTGCTGCTGGATGTTCTGGTACAATTAAAGCACAATGTAATCTAAAAAGGTTCTTATACCAAATACATGATAGCATTAACAGCTACTACATTAACAAAAACAAAAACTTCTAATTACTGTGAAATGTTACCAGTATGTTTAATCATAAACAATTCTATATTCACACTATATGTGTACTTTTAGTTGCAAGTTTGAATAAAAGTTTACAGAGTGCATAAAGTGTTACCACAAAAAGTAGAAAAGAAAAGAACAGCAATCTCTTATCTGCAATATAGCATCAATGTCACTAAAACCTATGAGTCTTACAATGCAATATTGGTGCATCAAGAGAAGCTACAGCACATCTGTAAAGTCCTCGGGGACTGTAATATTTTATTTCATAGCTGTGAAGAAAATTCATTGAACATTATCCGCATGCTTCAACATTTTTTTCTATAAATCAGTAATGAGGACCAGTGGAGCTGCTTTACAGATCTGCCATGTTAACATGTAAATTAACAGTCTCCAGAGAGTCCGTGAAGATAGCCTGTCAGGGCAGGGTCACAGGAATAAATTGTTCATGTGAACATCTTAATAGTAATCTGGTCTTGACACCTCAACAAAAAACTCAAGACTACAATTCCTGCAGCTTTAATGAGCTGCATAGTACTTTTCTTAATATAATTGGTGTTGTGCTTTATTTAAAATCACAAATTTTTAACAGTTAATTTCTAAATTAACTATGTACAGGTATATACCAGCTACCTAATATGTACCATTATGTAATCCAGTATGTTTATGCACCTTTAAAAACTATATTTTGGTCTCATATTAGCAAAAGTTGGACAAACTTCCAGTAATGAAGCTACATGTGAGTAACTTTCCCTGCATCCAGGTGTAAGTGAAGTTTTCCACACACCCGAGCACAAACACAGGTGCAACACACTCTGTTTCCTCTGCTTGGTCAAACTGTGCAAACTGCATTTCTTCTTCATGATGACACATAAGCCAACATACAACCCTATTTTCCCAGTAACAAAATCTCTGGTTGGTACGAATAACCCTAATTTCCTGGTAAGAGAGTTTTGATTGGTGATTAAACACAACCTTAACTTCCATTTGTTTATTTCTGCACCATTTGTCAGTTAAAGTTTACTAATGTAGGTGTGAGGTTTTCTGCTCTACTGTGCTGTAATGCCTGTTTAAACATTAAACAGCACGGTCCACCCCTTTCACTAGTCGGAATAAATGTGAATTATCCGAACAACACGTACATTAAGTGCACAAGACACAACAAACCCAATGGCTGTCCTTTTTCCCCTCTAGCTCTCAATTTCTAATCCTGGAGAAGGGGGTCATGTGAGAAAAATAAGTCAAACCAAATGCAGTTTGTATGGGCGATTTTAAACTTCTCTAACTCATTTTGTCTTTTGAAATTAAACTTCCAGAGTACTAATTTTATTTTATTGAGTCTCCCACATAATTGCTCAGTTTTGAAGTGGAAATCAATATTTGCATTGCCCCATCACTTAAATGACCAGGCAGTAATGTTACTTAGCAACAAAATCAGAGAAAGGTCCACTAGTTCCTGTCTTCAGCCTTTAACCAAAATTAATAATCAGCACACCATCCATGTTTAAAACTCAATCAACTATGGGTCACTGTGTACTTTAAGCAGTCCAGTTAAAACTGGATGTTGCCACAGTGGAGATAATACACTAGGCTCAAACAGAATAACTTCAATGTTAAACGACTGCAGTCCACAGCATACGATCTGCTCACCTTCCCACAGCGTACGATCTGCTCACCTTCCCACAGCGTACAATCCTCTCACCTTCCCACAGCATACGATCTGCTCACCTTCCCACAGCGTACGATCTGCTCACCTTCTCATAGCGTACAATCCTTTCACCTTCTCATAGCGTACAATCCTCTCACCTTCCCACAGCGTACGATCTGCTCACCTTCCTACAATGTAGTTTCCAATCACCTTCCCATAGCATACTATCTGTTCACCATCCCACAGTGTACAATCTGCTCACCTTCCCATAGCATACTATCTGTTCACCATCCCACAGTGTACAATCTGCTCACCTTCCCATAGCATACTATCTACTCACCATACCACAGGGTACGATCTGCTCACCTTCCCATACTACACAATCAGATCACCTTCTACAGTGAAATACGTCAGCATCCCTGTCAGTCGCTAAGCAATTGCCACTCAAGGGCAGCTCCGTTGTTTCACGAAAGGACTTTCTTTCATAATTTCCACGTGTGGTAAATGACTAGCTTTCAATCATGTTGCCTCCTCAGGTTTCCCAAAAGATAAGAAACGATGGAATCCCTCGATTCATCTCCACTGCTCGCCGATACAGCTAAACTGACCATATCTGTAGTATCAGCATCAATCTTGAGGACAATTCTAGAAACGGGTCCCATTAGCCATTCATCATTCACACAACAGATGCTCTCCATGTCAGGCCAAAACATTCACAACGCTGTTTTTGGGGTTTTTTTTTTTGTTTTCTTTTAGTATTTTAATAAAATTATACAAATATCAGCACATCAAGCAGATAAATTCTCCTCAGCCAAATGTTTGACAGGTATTACAGTGTCTTCCATTAGCCTTTTAAGGAACCTACTAAGAAACCACAATTAAAATGTGGCTTAAATATTGAAACAGAAAAATTACCATACTGGCTCATAATCACTGAAACATATGTTGTTGAGAAACGAAAGATAACACAGACATGCTGAACATGCCAGTTTTAACAACAACTGTAGCTGTACCCACACACACACACACACACACACACACACACACACACACACACACACACACACACACAAGCTTTAATTCCTGTACTTAATAGACAGGCTGGATAATCTGAAACCATACTGTCCTCCACCTTGTTTATCCTGTACCTCTGTTATCCAGTCATCTACCTCAGCTATCCCTGTCCTCCACCTTATCTCTGTCCTCCACTCTATCCCTGTCTTCCTCTCTATCCCTCTCCTTCACTTTATCCTGTCTTCCACTCTATCCCTGTTCTCCACTCTAACCGGTCCTCCATTTCAGCTACCCTGTCCTCCACCTTATCGTGTCCTTCACCTCATCCTGTCCCTCTGTGATCCTGTCTTCTGCATTATCTCTTCATTGTGTGCGCCATTTTATTTAATGTTACTACTTGAACCAGGACCTCAGTACCTGTATCAGTACCAGTATTTTGTTCCTTTTCATGTAAAACATGTTCTGGAATGACAAAAAAATATCAAATCCAATCCTGTCCTCCACTGTATCCTCCAAAACCATGAAAAATAAGAAAAGGGACAAGCTTTCTCTGGCTTCCTGCTGTACACACACTGGTTTTATTTTATGAGACAGAATGAGTTGGTGACAACTGCAGAAACCTGTGACTATGTTAAAACAGGAGATTTTGTCTCTAGTCCACTCACTTGGTGTCAAATTTCAATTCCACCTGCATATGTAAATATGCCAAATTTTTACTTAAATATGACAAATTATTACTTAATTTGCTTTGATGATACCTTTACTTAAAATATCCAGATATTTTTATACAGATGATGTAGCAAACTGTTAATGAACTTCAGATTAGTTGTGCAAAGTGCAGGCCACATGGGAATTAACAAAAACGTCATCTGCTGAGGACATATGAAGGAGTCTGTCAGTCACACATGCATTTCAATAATTGATGTGCTGGGTTTAAATGTGCATTTCCTTTTGACGTTTGTCACATCCATCTCACATCAAAGGCTGGGATTGCTGGGAGGGTCTGTGTGGGCACAGGGCATTGTGCTCCTGACAGTGTTTTCACCCTGAAAGGTGGTTTGCAAATTGCTCTTGCTGTTGTATAATGAAAGGAACATTGTCAATTGTGTCCTGTGTTCACCACGCTGTTTTGAGCTTTGTCAAAGAGCAGGATGACAAAATGAAGGACTGTGCATGTGCGTGTATATGCATGTGCGCGTGTGCACGCATGCATGCCTCTCAGAAACAACAGAATCCTTAGTGAGCTGTAATTACACATACTATTCTGGACAAAGGTCCCTCCTTCTCCTTCTCCTGTCCTCGTCTCTTCTCCTTCCTCTCAGTCTCCTGGATTATTTGCCCTTATGCAGAGTGACACGTGTGGAGCATAAAGGCAGGAGGCAATTCATACGGAATAATTAACAGTGCTAAAGACAGGCGAAGGAAGACAGCTGTGGGAAGGTGTCAGCTTTGGAGTAAAGTTACTCAGAAACAGAGAATAAGAAAATCAGAGGAGGAGCACAAATGTACTGAACACAATCAAATTTGGCAAAGTGCAACAAACCCATTCAGCTGAGCGGAAGAAAGGAGAAGGGGAGAGTGAGACAGCTGAGCGGGAGAAAGGAGAAGGGGAGAGTGAGACAGCTGAGCGGAAGAAAGGAGAAGGGGAGAGTGAGACAGCTGAGTGGGAGAAAGGAGAAGTGGAGAGTGAGACAGCTGAGCGGGAGAAAGGAGAAGGGGAGAGTGAGACAGCTGAGCGGGAGAAAGGAGAAGTGGAGAGTGAGACAGCCTTCACATTTTCTGTATCAGGCAGCTGGAGTAAAATGTGTAGATGGGCTACATGTCACATTACTGCAGCCCATTTGTCTAGATGATATCAGGTAAAACAGTTACTACTGCACGTGATTCTACTGTAGTACTTCATCTGTTTATATAACCTCTGCCAGTACAGGTAGGGCTGCCATTTCACGTTATAGAACTGTAGTCCTCTGTCCAGGGATATGAGAAAGAACAGCTTCTATTTCGTGTGATATTACTATAGTGTTTCTGCTGTCTAAACGATATCCAGAAGAACAGCAACCATTTCATATGACACTGCTGTAGTGCCATCTGTCCAAACGGTTTAATACAAAATTGCTACCACTTAACTTGATATCACTGTAATGCTCAAAAGAAATAAAAATCATTTCTGTTCTAAGAGGGGTCTAACCTAGGTGTCATGAACCTCAGAGGGGTCTACCCTAGGTGTCACGAGCCCCAGAGGGGTCTACCCTAGGTGTCACGAGCCCCAGAGGGGTCTACCCTAGGTGTCACGAACCTCAGAGGGGTCGCAACATAGTCTAATGGCAGCAGCGGGAGAGAAGATACAAAAATGTGGTAAATTGTTCTACAAAAAACAGAAAATGATTTGGGTGATCGTGTACTACTGCCACCTTTGACAATGGCCCCACCTGCGCCCTACTATGTCCTTATTGTTGGATTAGTATCTCTAACAGTTTCATTCTTCTTTGTAATGCAAACATGACTAGCGTAGCAAGAAGCACTTTTATCACTGATGGAGAGCAAACTAAGTTAATGTGGAAAAGCACCTCAAACAGGAAGAAATACCCATCCAAAAGCAGGTCAGATGGAGTGGAAGCTCTAGTGTGTGGGCCCTGAAATGGGTATGCCCTACATTGTGTCCTGTGATGGGTTGGCACTTGGCACAGAGTGGGCCCTGCATCATGCCCTATGATGGATGGTGGTTGTGAAAGTAGTCAATGATTTTAGAGAAAAAAACTACTGGGTATTTATTGTTTTGTAATTATGGCATGAATGTTTATATAAACTGAATATTGTTGCTGGAATTATGTAAAGGTGGTGAAACTACAGTCAACAGTGCTGCAATGCAAATATTTAAAATACGTCTGTTGGGTTTACCCTGAGTGTGCCAGTCTAACACATGCAGGCCTAATTGGGAGTATGGTGGCTTCACTGGGCTCTTTGTGGTCTCAGCATTGAAGATCAAAAGAGAAGCACTAACCTCCAGCACAATCACTCACTGGCCATTACCGTCTGACCACAACACCATGACACCAGAGTCTGCTGTAGCCATGGTTACTTCTGAGACTACAGGAGAAAAAGCTCAGATTTCCAAGGTATTTTTTGCTTTCTTAAGTGACAACAAACATCTAATGATGTGAATAGGTTAAACACTGCTCTCACTCTGTGTGGTACATGTGTGTCCTTTCTCCAAATTCCTTTTCTCTTTATAAAGACATAATTTTGACTTGTTTGTAAAGAAAGCTAGCCAATCTAAAACAGCCATTTTTCCTGTACGTTAGACTCTTTGTATCTGTGGATATATGGTTCCAAGGAGGCCATAGTTGAGCAAAAAACATGGATGTTCAGGATGTATACAGTATAACGCTCTCAAATTACATTTGAAAGAGTTTTATGACAAACTACTGATGACTTTTGCTATTTACTTTATTCATTTTTCCCATAATGCTGTTCAAGTTCAGCTAAAGACATGCCACTTTTCAAAGTGGCATGACTTTTTGGAAGTCAAAAATTTTCACTTTAACACTTAAATTAAGCACATTATTTGCCCTTTCTGGTTAGGGAGGATTACCGTAAATTTTACCATGGTTTTTGGATACCATTTTATTCCTGGGAGGCACATTTTCACAAAATTAAGGGCAAAGAAAGCCAAAGCAGATGAGAAACTGATTGAAACAGAGGTGTGTGAGAAGCAGCAGCACAGTGGCTCAGCTGTGTGGTGGTGTTGTGTTATTTTATTTTTAGAGCTCAGTTGGTTGAATCCACAGGAAACAAATCCATGGAAAAATCAGGGTTGCTGTATTAAAACACAAAAGAAGCTGAACAGCTTCATATATTTTCAAGAAATTTGAATCAAGTCTTAAAACACTAGAGTACACAAGGGGTTGCAGGTCAAGAAAATGACAATAATCGATGTTAGCAGGGTGTTAATTTATTATGCAATTTAAATGTACCCTCTGACTTGCTGCTGCCGTACTAATTTACTGATATTTATCCCCATTGTTAGAGAGCATGAAGCAGAATGAAACACCAGGAGTACGGACTACACAGGATAGTGACCACACCAAGCAGTCCTCATGACCAAGGCACAAAGGAGTTGCATGATTCTGTCCTACCTTCTTGGACGGCTTGGAAAGGATTGCTCCCATCCACAAACTCCACAGAGATGGTGATCTTCTCTGTTTCCAGGATCTCATTGTTGAGGTTGAGGTCAGCCACTGCCAAGCGGAATACCTCATCATCCTTCTTGGCTGACTCATCAAAAATGGCCCCTGTGAACAAACGTGGGTTGTTGTGAGTTATGGAAACCAAGGAAAACACAGGCCAGCAATACACACATCACTACACTGCATCAATTAAGTCCCAAATGCAGTGTCTCCACAGAAGCTATAAAAACACTGACTGGTCAGAACCCGAATGTCAACTCAAGTGTTGAGCTCTCTGAACGAAAAGGGCTGGATCAACATGAAATTTAAATTTAGAATGTTTCACAAAAGAAATAAAACTCATGTTGGCATTGAATGTATATGAAACATTTTAGGTAAAACAGTCAGTCAGTCAGTCATCTTCTATACCGCTTCATTCTGTAAAGGGTTGCAGGAAGCCTGGAGCCCATCCCAGGAGACATAGGGCATGGGGCAAGGGACACCCAGGGTAGGGGACACCCAGGGCGGGGCGTCAATCCCATTAGGCAAAACAGTCATTACATTTTTGTTAATTCTACATTTATGTACCTTGTATATATCTCAGTTTCCCAGGTATTAGCGCTTTTGTCACATTATTCTATGACCACACACCTTCAATTCAAATTACACTCTGGTTGAGTGTTGGATCACATTGCAGAAAACAAAGTAACCAAGTTTCTCCTTGTCACAAAAGTAGCTCACTTTTTAACCAGCTATATTTCTGTGGTAACAAACACTGCATGCCTATGCTGCTCGTAGCATTTTCAGATCAGGATTACACATTGCAAACAGCAGTAGGATAAAAACAGCTAAAAAATGTAAACTGACCTCTGACATCACTCTAGCCACATTGCTATTCCATGAAAATCCCATAGACAGAGCATAAATTACAAAGAAAACTACTGACTTTGTCTGAATTAGAATTAAATAAGAGATATAAGTTTCATTGTATTTTTGCAGAATTTTAGAGAAACTTATTTAGAATGTCATTCATCGAAGGCATGAGTAACCGTGTCACAAATCATATAATGCCCCATTATTATTTTTGCAACAGGGACATACTTGCATGTGGTTGTTGATGCAGAGAATCTTGGGAAACACAAATAGCATGATGCACTATGAAAGATTTCCCTAGTGCTTGTGAAATGTCAGAACACGTTTGTGATGTTTCCTGGCTAATAATTCACCTTGCCATAAAAAAGGGATTTAATGGAATAGCTGGTAAATGGCTTTATAAAATTGTTATGCAGAATATGTATTTCATTTCAGGTGTTCTTGTACTTCAATGTGTGGGCTGCAGTAGATTGACTGAATGTCCTTCAACTGCAAATAAATGTGGAATTAGTTATTCTGTCATATACACATAACTATAATACCCTCCCTAGACCCAATGATTCCCAAGAACTACAGACCAGTATCTCCACTTCCATTCTTATCTAAAACTCTTGAAGAAGCTCTCTACAAGCAACTGTTTTTGCCACAGAATGATCTGCTTGATGTCCAACAAACTGGCTTCAAGAAAGGTCATTCACCTGAGACTACACTCCTGTCACTAATGCTCTACCTGCTGCCAGTGCTAACTCCCTCTCTTTTGTTATCCTGCTCAACCTGTCTGCAACCTTCAACACAGTGAACCACAAGATTCTTCTTGTGATGCTCTCCAACCTTGGTATCTCAGGTATTGTGCTCTGATGGATTGCCTACTACCAGCTCAGAGCTCAGTACTTGGTCCACTCCTCTTCTACCGGTGCACAACCTCCCTGAGTTCAATCATCACTTCACATGGCCTCTCTTACAATTGCTATGCTGATGACACCCAGCTCCTCCTGTCCTACCCACCCTCAGACACAGGATTCTCAGTAAAGATTTCCTCATGTATTGCAAACATCTCAAAATGGATGGAAGACCAATACCTGCAGCTGAATGTCTCCATAACTGAGCTGTTGATCATCCCAGCCAAAAACTCCTTTCCATGTGAGCTGTTTCTCAACCTTAGCACATTGACTGTAACATCTCAAGTGTTTTTCAGAGGCAACTGGACTTGCCTGCAAATCTTGAAGACATTTCACATCTCATCTGAAAGGCTTCTTTAGTTCTAATTAACTGTCTGGGAGCGGCAGGTGTATAAACCCTGTGAGTCGTTAAGTTGATGGCACTTTGATAGTCCTTTGAGAGTTTTGTTTATAATCACCTGAATCCAGGTGAGAACAACTGTTAAACTGCCTCAGGAGTGGCAGTGAGCTGTTAGATTCACACGGGTCCAAAGTGTACGACTAAGGAAACGCCTTGGGAGTGATGAAAAAACCGCATTGTATGTATTGTGGTGACAGGTGGTGTCTCAGGCCTCCACCTCTGTTAAAGGAGGATCATTCCAGTTTTACATAAATGGCCTCCTTTACTCCTCTTTGAAACTATCAGAACACATTGTTGGTGTGTTCTCCTGCTAGTGAGTTCCTACTTTGTACAATTTTTCCTTAGCCTTGTGTTTTCACATTTTGGCTTGTGTTTTGTCATCAGGTTCTTGTGCCCTTGTGTGTTGCTGTTGTTTTGTTTTTTTCTATTTTCTCTTTTAGTATTTTGGATTATTCCTTGTGTTTCATTTATGTGTAATAAAGCTGCCTCTCTGCAAACAGACTTCCTTTGCCTCTTGTCTCTGCTCACTTCAAGTCATCACAAGACCTTTTAAAGTTTTACTGACCCAAAATCATGAACAAAACACAAGAAATACATCTAAAAACATCAGGTATGCATGGACTATAGATCTTACATTACAAAAATTACATAATTTATGTAATTTTAAGATTTTAATATTACTTTAGTTGCTTTTCTACAGCAGACAAACGTTACACAATTAATTTTCTGCTGCCATTCCTCTTTGGCCTCTGGCTGTCCTCTGCATATGTTGATTTTTGCCACCTGCTTTTAGGTCAGAAAATGAGAGGCACAGAACGTGTGATTGGCTGCTTGGTGTAGATGCCACGGTTTCATGTGTACATGCCCTGAGATTAACTGTCTTTAAGAGCTCAGACTAAGTTGATAACCACCATTGTGAGATGTTACCATGGATTCAGTTTGAGTTGTCAGAAGCCTGCAACTTTGTTTAAAGTACATCTTATTTGAACTTGCTTCCTGAGACAGGACTCAGAGCTTCTCCACAGCACGTCTGAACAGCTGTGCTGCACACCTGTTCTTCTGCTGTGTTCTTTCTCTTTTGCACTGCTGTGCTATTGCGTTGTTGTGTTGTGCTGCTATGCTGTTCAATTGTGCTGTTGTTTTGTTGCACTGTTGCATTGTTGTGCTGCTGCACTGGTTGATCTCCATCTGTGCTGTGTTGTGAGTGGATTATGACAGCAATGTGGGCTGTTGTGTTTAAGATCAACAGCTCCGTTAATGAAGCACTCGGGAAAACCGCAGAATCTTCCAGACAACAGGAGCCACAAAGGCAAACATGTAAAATGACATGAAAAAGGGTGGGGCCAGGCAGCCAGAGATTCAAAATGACATGAAAAAGGGTGGGGCCAGGCAGCCAGAGATTCAAAATGACATGAAAAAGGGTGGGGCCAGGCAGCCAGAGATTCAAAATGATATAAAAAAGGGTGGTGCCAGGCAGCCAGAGATTCAAAATGATATGAAAGGGGGCGGGGCCAGGCAGCCAGACACGCAAAATAAAATAGGAGGAGAATGGGCAGCAAGAGGTGCAGGGAGGTGGGCAGGCAACACATCATGGGAGAGGGGCGGGCAGCAAGAGGTGCGTGGAGGTGGGCAGGCAACAAAACATGGGAGAGGGGCAGGCAGCAAGAGGTGGAAGATCAGCAGAAGAGCATAAGCTCATTTTAATTGAGACCTGGGTGGTGGACTGTTCCCATCATTACAGACAGCCATGCAGCATCTGAGCACAAAAATCTAATATGCAACTAGGTGTTTTGTGTGGGCAAACAGATCCCACAGCATTTAAGAAGCCAAAATAATTTGCAGAACTAAAATATTTATTACGTGCTTATTAGATGGCAGTCAATTAAACTGAACACAGCAAGCTGACTTAACCTACAGTGTTAATAACCTGAAACTGAGCAGCAAAAACAGCAATTGCAAGATATATAGATATTTGTATAAATTGATATTTATGCCTGTTTAATACTGACTTGATGTCCCAACAGCAGGAAGTAAACTTCTTAATGAAGTTAATAAATTTTCATTACTGCTTCTTCATCGGCAAATTCACGATAATGATGTTTCATTCACAGTAAATGTTTATGAAATACACATCTGACCACGAGGAAAAACAAGAAATGTGATGAAGGTGAATAGAGAGTCTTTGGTGTATGTACATCATACATACGACACTTCAGCGTGGAAAAGTCATCCTCACGTCCAGCCAACGCAGCAGGAACCCAACACAGGTAAGGTTCATACAAACCCAAATGTTTTACTCAGTCTCAACTCGTGTGGTTTCGGTGGCATGACTGAAGTAATTAATGGGATGTTGAGTCACTTCACATTGTGTTCAGATATCAAGCTTGTGCTAATTAACGTGCTTTCTCCCTGCTTAATTATACCGCATCCTGTTTCTGGAGCTGCGTGTTCACCGCTCATTAGTGAGTAAGTAGTGATTAAGACTAGTGATGGTTAACACGTGACGTTGCCTTGACCTTGGAGACAGTTCATACGTGAATCTGCCTTGACCACATTCAAAATATACACACTCACTGGCCACTTTATTAGGTACACCTTACTAATACTGGGTTGGACCCCCTTTAGCCTTCAGAACTGCCTTAATTCTTCGTGGCATAGATTCAACAAGGTGTTGGAAACATTCCTCAGAGATTTTGGTCCA
>JABJVR010017128.1:30170-40986 GCA_025773905.1 Chitala chitala | reverse complement strand
CCGCGTCCTGCCCGCCTGCGCGCGCGCGCGGCCGGGCCCCCCCCCGCGCCGCCCCCCCCAAGCGTGCATATAAGTGCCTGTGTCAGTTTCCATCTGCAGTCCAAGACAAATGAAGATCATTTCAGATCAGCTGGGAATTTACTAATTTTCAAAATGAGGAAACATAAGAATTTCTAGATTATGATGAATAATGTGGTAGCATTAATGTGAGTCATGTTGTTTTGAAACTTTAACGTGGGTGCACAACCTTTGCTGGCATAAATAAGTAGATAATATTCACCTGGTGTTTTTAAAAATCTGTCTGATGACAGAAACTGAGCTCTGATCATTGGTATGTATGAGAAAATTCACAAATGTGAGTCTTTTCAGGTTGTGCTTGAGTAAGCAGGTACGGTAAAGCTATTTTCACATGGGTGTGTGCATGTCTTAACACAACTTTAATAACATTAATAATGTTAGTAAAGTAATTTGGCTTGTCATCAGTTTTGGATTTCTGTGAAGACTTGGGATTAAATGTGCAAATACATGGTGTAAGATAAGCACAATTTTTTTTCCTTGTGCAGTTTTTGTATCCCAACATTTAATGCAAAAAAACCCTTTCATATGTATGTTTCTTTGTGGCACATGATGTGCAACTAATCGTTCATATCAACCTGAAAGGCTGATGAGGACTGAAGAATCTGATTAAAAATAAATAAATAAACATTAAAGGAGTTTCTGATGTAGATGAATCCAAAATTGGCCTATAATACTGAGACACCCACAACTCATAAATTGTTAGAGCTCAGTGATCAGATAACAGACCAAAGTGATTGCATCTGTTTCTCATTGCTTTGAAGACAAGACCAAAACAGAGATGGGTGGCTTCAAGAGACACTGAAAAATATTCAAATTACAAAAACAATATCTATCTCCATTAGCCACGATCCATTACTGATTTTTAAATTTATGCCAGTCGCCCTTTACAAAAATAAATGTGGTTTTATTTGAAAAGTTGCTATAAATTATTCTGTAGTTCAGCCCAGCCACGTCAACTTTACATGCTAGTCCCAAACCCAGGTAAATGGGGAGGCTTGGAGAAAGACCTGGCAACCTACCCTGTCAAAAGCTTGTCAAGGGAAATACTCTGAGTGGAGAGAACTGCTGGGAGAACTGCTGGGAGTTAGATACAACTGAACAGACAGCATCATCATTCTGTAGTTCATCTCAACATCACATGACTTAACCACACCATGTAGAGAATCTTGCAATGCATATAATTTTTATCATCATAGTTCTCAAGTATAAAAGCGTGGCAAAACAGCCTGCAGGCCACTTTTTAAGCTTTATGCATGGAATTCATGATGGTGTATAAAAGGTCCATGTTACATTTTTATTATCTCCACAGTGGAAGTTCCTCATTTGACCTACGGCGGCAAATCATTCAGTCCCGCATTTAACTTTTACTTTTGTAGCAAAAATAAACACATTTGTTTGCTTGTTCCATTCGTCTTTGGAAGAAAACTCAAAATGTTGTATTTAGCCAATTATTCTTAGCCTAAACTGATATCACGGTTTCATTTTAATTAGTACTTCATTTGCATTTCTAACCATTTTTTTCCCCCAGCAGCTCATGCAAGTAACTTGTAATCGAATGGAAACAGGCGTTATATCTGATTAATGTGGTAATTGCCTCCTCTTAACCTGATATCAGCTGGTGAGCACATGTGCAGCACTCAGAGAATGCTGGTATGCTGCACCTCTGGCTCCAGGCAGACGTCTCCTGGTTAACGTGGAATCACAGTCGGGGGGTGCAGCTGTGACAGAGGGCTGAGTGACAGCCTGTCAGCCCACGCTGCCTGCTCCAACTGACAGGCTTTCCTTGGGGATTCCCCCAACCACCCTCAAACCCAACCCAGCTTTTTCAAGCAGCACCTGCTCCAGGATGAGCTGATCTCTGTGCACAGTTCAGGCATTCCAGGTGAGGGACCTGGGCCAGACTAATGACCTCTCGGGGAGCCTGCTGTTTTGCCTTAGAGAAATCAATGAAAATTATTAAATGTTTACTCCACTAATAATCAGCTTTCAACCAACGTGTGCACGGGTGCTGGGAACATAGCTACTGATTTATGAAAAGCCACACTCGGCAATCTGGATTCTATTACCAAGATAATTATACACCAGAAATGTGACTCTAACTAAAATGATAGAGTACATATTCCATAAATCTGTCATCCCTGGTGGTTACCTGACATTCACGTTTGTTGACTCCAGTTGTCATAATTATCTGCTTTGTAATGCCTTCTTCAGGGGAATGAATATATTTACTGTCATGGAGTCAAATATGAAATAAACATCATTTTCCTTCTTCATGAAATTGCCATAAAGGAATCTTTAAATTTAAAGTGTTCGATTAAATACATTATTAAAAACTTTAGACTGTGTTTTGGGATATCATTGGCCAAGTTATAATAGTAGGGTAACAATTCCTGGGGGCGAGGGGCATTACATTGTAAGAAATCCTTTGATTATTTGTGTTTTATAAGCAAAAGTTTTGTTATTGCATTGTGCATGCATGCTCTATCTATTCTGTGATATTTTACATTGAACACCAAAAATTGAATGAAAAAACATTTTCTGTAAAACATTTTCTGAATCGGCTTTTAAAATTCATGCAAATAAAGTCTGCTAACCTTAACAAAGGAAATACAGGGCAAATAATGAAATGAATTTAAAGACCGTGAGAGCAAAATAGGGTTCGAAAACGTGTTTTCAAACAAGATTAGAAGCTCTTTGATATTGGAGAAACTGTGAAACGGAATGTTTTGGGCACTTGGGTTCTGGAGGTATATCCACACGTCAGCCCCCGCTGTGATCTTTAATTCATGTCATCGATTTCATACGTGCACTGAACCACGCTGTCTGTGCAAGGCCTTCAGTTTGGTTTTTGGCTTAGATTTCATCATTAGCATATGGGCTGGTCTGTATCCTTTGTGTACGTACTCAAAAACAAAGGATATACACAGTAATTGACCCTTCTGGGACTGTCCTCTGACACATTCCTCAGGCATATCAATGACCGAGACCTATAAGTGATCTGTGTTCCACAATTTTCTTACTCGTTAACACAAAAACATCATTAAAGGAGCAAATTCGTGTTACCTATGCTGGTAGGTAATACAGTCTGTGGGTCACAACGTCAGTACTGAGCACCAGTTTGCTATGGTAGCCAGTATGTGTACTGGAAATTCTCCTTTGATCAGGCGTGGTATAAGATGCAATAGAACTCAATGTAGAAGTAATGGGTACATTTTTCTCTATGTTCTTTTCTTTCTCCAGAAAATTGCTTATCTTTATGCACTGTAGCACTGGAAATACACTCAAAAGTCTGAAAAACCATGCAGTCATTTTTATTTAATCTTGATTGGCCCTTAAAATCATTTTGCCAAGCCCCTTAAAAACGTCTATAAAACAGCTTTGTTAAAAATGGCATCAGTTTTCTACAGAAGTTAAAGATTAGCCAAAAAATTATTGTGTTTTTAGTAGACAGACATATTGTTCTGTTCTGATGTTTTTCTTCCTTCACAGACCACAAACCAAGGCATTTCTGCTGGCAATGCTGTTGCCGTTGCCCTCAAACAGGACAGCATGGAAGGAGCAGACACCATCTACACGATCCACATGTAACGGTGGCCCAAATGCCTTCTGTGAAGAGGAACTTCAGGTCAGCACCAACGTGGGGTTTAAGGACAAAGATCACGTAACGGACATACTTTGCTGTTTCCCTTTGCAGTAGATGAGCCCAATCTCTGTACAGACGTACTGTTGTTGAATGCCTCGCAGTCTGCCAGTAGGAGCTACATCACTTGTGCAGTCAGAAGACCTTGTTATAGAAAATCTCACCAAATGTGACAACATGAAGAGGCTGCACAATCTTACTGCAATATTAGACATGACTACTGAGCAACACAGAGCATGGTGGTGGTGTTACGTTGCTTGTGTCAAATGGATCCTTACAAAAAACCGACACAATCTTAAATTAATTTTCTTTGGGCTTTGTGGCCGTTGTAACACCATGTGTCTGATGGTGGGCCGCCATCGTGGTCCTGTGCTTCTATACTGCAGCTGGCTGTGTGGGGACCCTCTGGGGCAGGGAGTAAATGGTGGAAAATGTAATTATGACTTAAAAATTCAATGTCATTGTTAAAGTGATTACAGACCTGAGTTTTTTGTTCACTGTGAACGTGATCTTTTTGCTGTAAGACCTTCCAGAAAGGAAGCAGGAGACGTGTCCAAGTTAACTCGTGACTGTGGGTGACACCTCCCGGAATCTGTAGTAATTTTGTTAATTTGTGCATTAATGCGTTTCAGACGTCTGTGTGGTCTGAGTGGAATAACTGTTGTGATGCTTGCTTTCTTATGTGTTCCTTGTGGAAGAAACGTATTGTTGAAAAATTCCTATTTTCTTGTAAAATGGCTGCAAGATTTATTTTTATTCAAAATAACGCTTTGATTTGTTGGATGCTCCACAGTAGAATATCCTACTGCAGTGACAAAGGGAACATTTTCTGTTTGGTGGGCTTAATCATGCCAGCAAATAAGCGAACAGAAGGACAGCTTTACAAATGCGGAACTTTCACGCAGTGTTCCATTATAGCGGTTTTTATGGGTGAATATTTCTCTGTCCTTTTTGCTGTTTCGAATTGTGGTTTTAAATGCCTCTGTGTCTCTGTATGTGTGTTACATCTCCACATTCTGGTTTCTTTAGACGCCAATCCGCCAGTCTCATCAAGTGCATGCGCAGACAGGCCACTACAGTTCAACTCCAGGCTCCCGGTTCTCTGTGTTCTTACTATTGTCTGAGGATCTTTTTACATTATGCTTCAACTTTTGCACTTTTTTTCTATTGGTAGGGAGCCAAATGCTGAACAAGGGTTGTATTTCCCAGAGGCGCAACACCAAACAAAGAACTGGCAAGCAAAAATCTGTACTTTTCATGGAAAAACAAAAATTAGCAATTTGGAAGAAGGCTAAACACAAACAAGCATTTAATTAAAAGTGAGAGTCAAACAAACGCTCACTTATGTTGCCTGTGTGGAAAAATAACCCATAGCCATTGTGAAAATTGTGTTTCAGCAAAATTTCTCTTTGCATAACGTGGAATGGAGTGAGTAGCAGGAGTACTTTTCCAACATCAGCTTGTTGATTTGAACTCCGGCTTGCCATAAAAGTGATTTTGTCAAAGGCAGAAATAATGTCTTCAGATAATCATTGCCTTGACTCTGGAACTGCTGTACAGTAGTACAGGTCCTCAAAGTTCTAGTCCGCTAAATAAATTGTCTTTTCCTTCTTACAGTGTTCTTTCGGGTCTTTTTCTGTGTTAAACTCTATACCGATGTACAACAATACATAATACTGATACATCACAATGCCCACCATGCACCTGGCCAGTATAATTGCCCCCTACCCCCACCTACCATGAAAACACAGACATTATCACCAGTGTCTTCCTTGAAACAACTTCTTGCTTACTTGCTAGTTATCCTGTACAAGGCATCTATGAGGTATGGATCTACAGTGAAGACATTTAAAATTCTGAACGTTTTCAAGTTTTCTGTGCCCATGCTTAACCATCCAGAAAATACCAACCCAGCTGAAGTTAAAGGCCTCACATCTAGCTCAAATTACCTCATATCGTCATCATCATCATTTGTAGGACACCTGTGCAAAATGATTGCTCATTTGTCTGTAGAAGGCTTGAACAGTTCTCGCAAGTAAATAATCATTTAGCAAGTAAATAATCACTTTAATTAATTTATTTAATCAAATAATCACTTTAATTAATTTATTTTACAGTACAGCCTTAACAGATGTTAAGTTGCACAATGTGAGAACCAGTTTTATGTCAACAGGTTATTTTTATGTTATACAAAGTCAGATAAATGTAGTGGGCCCATGAACTGGCTTTCTCTAAAATGATTGTGTGATATAACATTTAGAGAACTAAAAAAAACCAAAAAAACCAAAAACAAAACTGGCCATTAGCAGATAGTTCCTAATCTCTTTTGTTCCATGTGTTGGGAGAGCCTCCAGGGAACTTAGGTAAAATGGCAACAGGTGAGTTTGAGCACCTAATAGGTGGTAAAGGTGGGTTTGTTTGGATTGTCTTAAATTTTTTCTGTAAAAGTTAATATTTTTACATTCTAAGATCATTTTAAAAATGACAAATAAAAAAAAAACATTTATTTGCACAAGTTTTTTTGCATAGATCTTACTAACATAAGTCATTTAATGGTTATACAACATGAATACCTAAAAATCACATCAGCAAAAACATAGCCAGCCATGTTTATTTATAGACCATTCGTTTATTCTTGGTTTTTGGTTAATGTTGTACTGCTGGTTCCACATAATCAGGTGCATTTCTCAATTCTGCAATATTTTGTACTTTTGTATGTACAAGGGTGGGTGCATAATTTTATGCTTGACATCATCTCACTAATAAGCAATCAACAGCCTGCTTGAAGTGAATTAGAGAAAAATTCATTCAAAAGTCAACATGCATAAATGTATGATTTTAAGACTTTGGCTACTTCACTTTGGCATAACACCACATTCTTAAGAACGTTGCTAACTATTGCTAAAAAGTACATTCCTCTACAATGGAAATATTAATTGTAAACAATTTAGGCTACACAGCATCTGTGTTTTATAAACATGTGCAAACATTTGTCACATTCTCAACTAGTGTCAATTCATGAAAACTGATGAAAAATTGCAGATCTGCTGATGTCATACAACCAAAGAGGACAGCAGCACTGCATTTAATGCAAAAAACTACAAAATGGACAAACATGCTCCGGAGGGCAGAAGGTGGGCAGCATCTGAAGGTGGCAAAGATGCAAGGAGGGAAAAGACAACATGTCAGTGGTGCTCAGAGCTCAGAAAACCAGGGACTGAACTGAAGCTGCCCAGGTCTCTTTTTATTGGTTCTCAGTAAATGTAAACCAAGTCATTATGAACCAATCACATTTCAGAAAGTCTGGCAGGAAACCATTTCATTTTAAATGCAAAAAATAAAACTCAGACTGCTATAGAAGATTTGTGGATTATGATCAGCATGATCGAAGAGCTATGGGAATTCTGAGCCTCGACCCTTTTTATAAACGCCTCTAGATGTAAACATTTAGCCTTCTTTGAAAGATATTAAGAAAAGGATGGAATAAGTAGAACAACCAAAGCAGTTCTGACAAATGATCTAAGATCTGGGTATCTAGAAGAAGGAAAATCCTCTAGTCAGTGAGCCATGAAAAAGAAATGAACAGAACAGAACATATCATAAACTGAATATAAGATTCTGTCCAGTTTCCTTCACATTTGCATAAAATCATCTTAAACCCATGTGCTTACAATTTTCTAATATTTCCGCCTTTGGGTAACAATTATGCAGTTTGCACTACTTTTCCACACTAAAATGCTGACAAAGTTCAAATGAAGCTAAATTCTGTTATTTTAGTACCCTTTAGGGAAAAAGAAACGTTTCAAACAAACTTTTAGAAGGAAAACCTCAATCCACACTTGACATATCTAGTCAAACTCACTGGTTTAATACAAATGTCCCATCTGGTTAAACATGGCATTGACAAAAAAGTGCATGTTTCTTTCAGCACTAAAATTATTTACAGTATATGTTTTGCACTCTATTTAAAGCAAGTTGTAGTCTGTTTGACATACCTACTGATTTGTCAATTAAAAATCAAGATTAACAGCAGAAGACTACTAAGTTACTGTTGGTTGGCACCTTATCCAGGGTGTGCCCTAGGCTGCCTGGGATAGGCTCCAGGCCACCCATGACCCTGAACAATCTAAACGGGTACATGGGTACAAGGGTACATGGGTGGACTACTGGGCTATACAGTGAAACTATATAGGCTATACAGTAAAACTGAAACTAGAGAATACATACTCATACACCCAGCATAATAAAAAGAAATCTATTGTAATTAACTCTCAGAAGAAAATTAGTATTCAAGTGAGCAGCACATTCATTAACCAAATCCAGCTTGCAGTTCAGAGCCAAGATACAAAGCTAAAAACACATAAGTAGATGAGTCTGTGGTGAATGAACCACAGAGGAGCTCAACACAGGCAGGTACCACTCATCGACAGGTGCTCACAACACTGTGTGGGTTCAGAAAGAACGTGCCTAGCGTGCATTAGCGTGCACATGGACAGACAATACCTCACAGCGTAACCCCGGTGACGAGCAATCAGTCACACATGGTTAAAGTTGGGTTAGGGTGACAAATATGATTAAAAAATGCAGTTGATGAATGTGTTCTTGTTAAGTAATTAAAACAGAATTCATAATTACTTCAATAAAACCTGTCACAACATTTTTATCTAAAGCCAAACTGAACTAAACAGAAACATAATAATGCCATTACAATCAGTTTGCAGGCTGTAATAATAATGCCATTATTTAAGCTGTACTACACCGCTATAAATACACTGAAACTCGTACTTCGTGTGATAAACACTGACAGTATGCTACAAATCAACAGGGAAAGTGCACTTTGATCATTAGCGAAGACAAAATGGCTTCCCCCAATGTCTGTACAGATTCATCTACTGAAGTGACTGTTAAGAAGGAGGACTGGAAAACTCACTAAGGTAAGGATAGCGTTATTATCTCCCCCATGCGCAGTGTCACTAACCCGCTGTACTCTAAAGATAAGAGCCAATCTTGCTGTAACTCAAATGACTGCATAATCACAGCATGTGAAGCTTTGCTTGGAAACAAACCAGAAATTCCTGCTTGCCTCCAGGACTAGCCTGATGGGGTAAAACAACAACCCGTATGAAGTGCTTATGTGTGGGATTTCATCTCCACAGTGGAAGCAGCACATGAGAGTTGTAGAAGACACAGGAAGAGATGGAGAGGGGTGCTCAAGACAGTGAATAATAGCCATATCCTGTATGTCAACAGAATAGGCACATGTTCTGTGGTTAATGGAATATGTACATGGTCTGTGGTTAACTGGAACACACGTGTTCTGTGGTTAAAGCAGTATGTACATGGTCTATGGCTAACAGTGACACGCATGTGCCCTGTGGTTAAACATGATATGCCAGAGTTCATTCCTACACTTCCATTTCTGAAAGGGTGTACTGTATGCCATCGTTTCACTCAAAAAAAAATCACTCTGTATTTTAAACTGAAAAATTTTAGCCATGTCATTTTCCGTACCACAGAACTTCACCTGCCAGCCTCAAGCAAGGATGATTGCATCTATGGGCTGTATAGAGAAAAACAGACTACTTCTGAAGGTTTTGAAAAAAGCCACGTCATTCACAGATTTGCCACAGGCCTGATTGAACAAGTCTGAGTGGTGTGAAATGATTGCTTTCCCCTGATACATTAGCGCTCTCAAACGCCTGTCATATAACAATGATCAGATGCAGGCACACACACGTGCAACCTCACACACGTGGCCAGAGTCGGAGCAGCTCTGTCTCAAACCTGACCCACCGTCACACAATGTTGGACTGTCCAGACTGGGAATGTTTATGGATTCGTTTTGCAGATCTGAGCACAGTTATGCAAACCAATACTGGGTCTGTGTGCATACCCCACGAACAGACTGGTGTAACACAAGTATGTTTGTAGCGTCTTTTATTTATTTAAATTCATTATCGTTTGAGGTTTCCTGTACAGCAGGATGTTCTTAATTCAAATGCTAAAGAATTTATAAGATTTTTTAACTTGGAATAAAGCTTCACATAAAAAATTGTTTAAACATGAAATAATTATGCATTATACAGAATGTTGTGGTTTTATTTTTAATGTGACACTAATTCCCCTCCACATCTAAATGCTATTGAAGATTCTTTTCTTCGAATATAAATATATATATACATATATTAAAAAAAAATATATATATATATATATATATTTTTTTTTTTACTGGGAGCAGATCTTACGTAGTCACAAACAATCCTTTGTTTATGCTAAAGGTCTCCTTTAAATGTTATCTTACTGGTGTCCAGCTGCTACACTAGACAGGTGAAAGACTGACATGTGACACTCCAAACAACCTGAGGGGCAACATTAGCCAGCCATTAGCAACATGTGATAAGTGCAGCTGTCTGCTCGCTGAATGTAGATGAAAGTAGAACGGAAGGCCCTTATGAACAGGTAGTCTGGTAGAGCACGAAAGGTGAGACTCACACACTAGAGGTCTGCAGCCAACCTTTGTCGTGAGTAGAAAACCTCATCTTGTTCCAGATGGAGGCAATTTCATTTTCCCCAGTTTATAAACAGAAATGACAATTCCTTCAACGTACTGTGAAGTTCTCTTGAGTTTATATTGCAGGTACATTGTGGGTAGAGACCCTTGGATATCACAACAGTGTATGTGCTTCAGGTTTTAAGATCACCTGGGTTTAAAATTAACCTTGTTTCAAGTGTGAACAGATCGAGCATCACCATGTTCCTCTTGGAGAACATTTATGAACATCACCACAAGACCTTCACTTATAAAAGTTAAAATGTCTTATTTGGATGTATATATTTATAGTATATATTTGCAGAGTTGTTGTGAAAATGAATGAGTATACAGGAATGATGAAAATAAAAAGCGACAAATACACTGGTATAAGGACTGAGCAGTGGTAGTAAAAGCACTAAGACTGCTGGGTAAAATTGCTTTAGTAATTTCTGTCTTTTCTATGCACTACAATATAATACATTAATACAATAATACAATAATACAATAATACGTAAATGTAAAATGGCTGCGGTTCAACGTGGTCTTGGAAATGATCTTCGTTCTTA